>JADDOH010005273.1:0-27478 GCA_016648135.1 Agrypnia vestita | reverse complement strand
AAACTCGGGAACTTTTTGATTTATTGGTTCACTTGAATTTTCTATTTCAGTTTGCAAAGTTTCCATTTTGAACAAGAGCGTCTCTATTCTATGACAAGAGCATGCCACTAATAAGCATGTGTGTGTGATTGTTAGCTTTGGACATGCTTATTTATGAGCATGCCACTAATAAGCATGCCAGTAATGAGCAAGTGTGTACAGTTGTTAGGGCATGCTTATTAATGGCATGCTCATTAGCATGCCAGTAAAGAAGCATGTGTATCTGTACCTTAAGGGTAGGTAGTTACTGTTTACCTTAATGTAAAAAAAAAAGTATTTATTGGATAGTTTCGAAGATATAGGTAGGCCAAAATATATCAAAGTTACAACATCCACACGCTTGGCAACAGCCACGTTACATATATACAAAATCAGAAGGGCTGGCTGTTGGATGTGTGCGTCTTCGCTGTGATGACACTTGCTGTACATTGATTTGTTTATATACATACGATGATTCTTTAAATTGCGCGCGCTCTGCGCGCGCACTTTGGTCGAATGAAATTGCGCGCGCTTCCCCGGCGTCTTATTTCCTGTTACGCATTTCCTATTTCTTTTTCTTTTCCTTTTTCATAAAATCACTGCCACAGATTGCAGGAAAACAAGAGGAAAGATGTTACATTTCAAAAATAAAGTTCTTCAGCAAATTCAAAAAATAATGTACCTAATAAAGTTGTAATTTCGAAATGAGAACAAGATACATTTTAAATTTCAGTGTTATGTTATATCACAGTGATTATTTCAAACAATTTTTAAATACATGTTGTTTAAGAAACATGTGTACCTACCTATTTAAATTAGGTTAAGTTGTTAGCGCGAGAATTACCTACTCCTTCAATGGAAAAATATATTTTGCAACTTGAATTATTTTTGTGTAATTATATTACCTGTTATTTGCAAAAAAATACAAATGTCTCAATTTTTTAAATATATCCTGTATCTTAAACGTGTAGGTATATCTACCTGGGAAATCCCCGGATTAGAGTTCCAGATTCGTATCTCCAAAGCAACCAATTTTATAATCAATTGATAGATTTTTCTGTATATCTTTAGATTTTATTAAATTCATTTGTTTTAAGTAAAATTTTTAATAATTTCGACAAGAAATAAAAATGGAAATGTCTTTGTGTCCGAGTCTCGCGGCCGCATATTAATATTTCAGCGACCCTATCCCATCGCACGCGAAGGTGTGGTTCTCGGCCAATGGAAGAGCGGGTCAGGGTAGGCCACGCCCCGCCGGCACAACCCCCGGCACGCCCTCCGGAGGGTAACTACCCCGCTACGCCCTTCCGGTTCCGAAGCAGCACCCTGTCAAAAGTCAACTATTTCATCCCTTGTCGCGGCGGTAGCCAGATACAGCCCGTGAGTACCACTCGCATATTCTTGAGTAGTTAATTTTTGATGAAGATTATTTTATTTATTCTTGTTTATTTTATTCTTGTGGTGTCAACATTTATTTATGTACTTAAAATGTTGATACACGTTACAACTATTATTTAATACTACATAATATAATAATTCGATACAAGCATCCGAAATGATACAATTATATACATACTGTACTTATTTATTATTTAAAAATGTCTCCTTGATAATTTCGTCAATACCTATAAAACTTCCAGTTACCATACGGTTTATAAAATATGCCAAAATTTAAATTGGTTTGTATTGCTTAAGAGGTAATAAATTTTTATTAAAGAAGAAAAATATGTAAATAATTGACGTAAAAGCAATAACTATAAAACGGACAATTAATTTGTACATGACTTATTTAAAAAAGCAAAAGAAGCATACTAAACCCAGCGCGTACGCAATAATAAATACTTATGTAATATATTGTATTAAATCTTTTTTGAATAATCAACTTATACAATAGATAATAATTTTATATTTAGTTTTTTGTGCTGATGCTTTGAAACAGATTGATTTTGTTAATTTTTATTGTTATAGATAATGTTAATTTTATAACAGTTGTTTACAGGGGCGTGCAGGCAGTATATTGATGCATGACTTTCACGTAAAATTATACTTGAAAAAAAAACGAAATTAAAGATATGTCTCATTGTATTACAATCACAATTATTATGATATTATTCAGATAAATATTTCATTTTGTAAATATTTTTTATTCCAAAATATATGCTCACGTAAAAGTGCTTTAATGTACTCACCTGGTTGTTTGTTATATACTAACTATTCTAAACGTATTTTTCACAGGCGTTTGTACGTGCTTGTGGGGAATCTCAGAGAAGCACCCCCCACATAGCATTCCTAGGAACGCGGCCATTCTGACAACAAGCACTGCACGTCGTAGCACAAATTGAAGGTAAATATTTAACTTTGAATATGTTACAGCGAATTTGCATTTTTAGTGAGACTATACTTTCACTAGTAGAAATGTACTTTTCCCGGTCGGGCAGAGTCTGGGCAGTGAAAACATCTAAATCAACGAATTCTCAGATTCACTTCACATTATTCGTGAAAACATATTTTATTCACGAATGCGCGCATTACTCAAAGCATAGACAATATATCGGTGAAACTATCAATTTGTACACGTAATTCTTAAAGCGTAGAAAGTATAAAGGCGGCTCTTCACTAGGCGATTTTTATTCATTTTGCGGTCCTATTTTAACCCCTAAATTAAAATAGGACAGCGGCACCGCAAAACGAATACGAATCGCGAAGTAAGGTTTCGGCTGAAAGATCGCGCACTCGGGTTTTTTATGATATCTGACGACTGCCGGAACAAAACGAGGTTATGTCACCATGTAAATATTGGGGGGTTAAGGGAAAATTTTTATTAATGAATATGTATTTTGTCAATTAAGTTTATTAAATATGTTTTTTTATAACAATACAACAAAAGTTTATTTCTTACAAATATAGAAACATAAATAAACATACACCCGGTATTATTAATTTTAAATGAACCTTTAAAAGTGCGTCAAGTAACAAACACTCGATGCGAAAAATACAAAAATCAAAGAGATTCTAAGTCATCATTTACGTTTGAATTCATTCAGATTCTTCCGCATTTCCAATTTTCTATCTTTTTATCAAAAATGTGTCTAATGTCATTTGCGTTTCTTGTTTGCGCTGTGTAAAGTGGGTGGTAGACGTACAACATAAAGTGCGCGGTTTTTAAGTTCGCAAACTTACTCGGCTCGACGTCGGTGACAGACGTGAAGCTTGCTCGCACCGTATCATTTTTATGAGTTTAATCGACTGTCTTTTGAATTATAAGATGATCAGAATTTCGTAAGTGTTCGCGATTAAAATTTTAAAAATATATTACGTTTTAGTTACCTACCTAAACTAATCCAGTCCAGAAGTGTGACAGTTCGAGAAACAGAACTATCGCCACAGAATAGAGAATATGCTATCGCTCAAAGGATAAAAATTAGAAATACTGTCGCTTTGTGATGACTTTGGACTAGACTAGTGTAGAATGAGACACAAAACGCAAAATAAATTTTGAAAAACAAGGTCCATGTGCCATTAGAATCTTGTTATAAAATCATATAATGAAGAATTGGTGCAGACGAAACTTTCAACACTTCAAAATGACTATTTTAATAATATCCGTTACCTACATAATGTTGATATGCACAGAAGAAATTAATAATGCAGTAAGAACCTTGTTCACGCAATGACTTATTAAATTGTTATTCAAGGCCCGGTTGTTTCAATTTGGATAAATAAAAGTTCGTTTAAAAGCATAGATTTTTACGGAAACGGATTTTAGACTTGTCAAATTTAATTTTTGACAGTTCGGAAACCAATAAATTCACTAGTAAGTAGAAGTTAAAATATTGTATTCATTTCTATTGGTGAAAAACACTTTGAATATGATAAGAATGACCTTGAATATAATTTCTCTAAAATGCCAGTGAATGATGGACTCACTAGAAAAACAGATTCACTGTAACAAATATATAAAATAAATCATTTTCCTCCACTATACACAGGTGACGTTGCGACCGAGATCTGGTTCATTAAAAGTAAACAATGCTACCAGACAGGCGCGTGCAGCGTGTACGTCGAAGAATGATTTTTACGTAACATTTTGTTTCGATTTTTTCCAAAAACGTAAAATTCATGTTTCAATGTACTCATTGCACGCCGCTGCTACCAGAATTACATTTATTACGTATATCTCAAACATTTGACCTGTAGTGTACCTGTTTTATTATACGTTTTGTGTAGTAGGAATCTAACGTAGTTTGTTTCGAAGAAATGTTGATTCTCCAAACGTTTTCTGTCGTGATACCCAACTATCCTTTATTTTATTTCGTGATATCCAATTTAAATCCATCTTCTCATGCACGCTAAGATTTTCAAATATCTGTTCTTCAGAGATTTATAGTGCCATCAATGCCACGGATGTGTCGTCCATTTTCCACTATGAACTCTGTTCTCGCAATTATTGACATAAAAATAATTTGTAAATTGTGGTATTAAACTTTTAGATAAAAGTTAATTTATTTAGGTTTTCTAACATTTTATTTAAAAAAAGCAAAATGATTTTGTGGTGTAACATTATTAATATAATAAATAAATATATATACTTTATTTTCACCACTCAATTATTGAAATATCGACATATTTCTTTTTCTTCTTCAGCCTTCATCTGGATGTAGGCTTCTTCCATAATCTTCCATCCGTCTTTGTTATTTGTTACTTGTAGCCATTTCTTTCCCTCCACAGCGGCTATATAGTCGGCCCATCTATTTGAGGTCTCCTCAGGCCTCTTTTATTCTCCCAAGGTCTCCACTCTAGGAGTCCATCTTGTAGAATCCTGCTTTGCAACATGCCCTGCTCGTTGCTATTTTAGCTTCGCTACACGATTCATGATATCCACTATTCTTAGGCTTACGGCAAGCATGTATCTCTCCATGGATTGCATGCATATGAGCTTTTCTACACTTTTCTTTGTAAAGGCCATCGTCTCCACTCAATATGTCATCACTGACAGAACGATTCAAAGGCTTTTATTTTTAAGCTAATTGGGATTTCTTTGTTGTCGAAAATATGTTTGAGTTTGCCAAAAGCAGCCCAGCTCATTCCTATTCGTCTTGGCAATTCAGCTGTTTGGTTTTCTTTGTCCATTTTTATTATTTTACTGTCCATTTTCTTTGTCTTTGTCCATTTTCAATATTATTGTTATTCATTGTGATGATTTTATTTTGTGGATTCAAAATTTTTTTTCTTTATAATCGTATTAGGACCAACTTTTCTCGAAGCCTTGTATAGTTCTTTTATCATTACCTATATTAAGTTCTTTGATGTTTATGTCGTCAGCAAATCTTAGGTGAGTTAAGGCGGCACATTCACTGCAAATGCATATTTCGGCGTTTTTTTTTTACAAAAATGTGGGTTTTTATTATTCATTTATATCAGAATGTATACTCTAACTTAGATAGAACCTTTATTATTATTTAAAAGTAATAAACTGAACATTATTTATAATAATTAATAAAATATAATCCTTAATCGACAGGCCGCGGCGAAAAAATCGTTTTTAGTGTCCTAGGCGGCATTATTTTTTTATGAATATTCATATGTACGCATAATATATTTTTTTATACTTATAAAGTATACTTCATTATCTAGAACTTTAACTCAATAAATCAAGAAATATTCAATATTAGTAAAGATATGTTTTAAATTTGCATGAAATTTTTACGTTTTTTTTTATATAACGCTTTTTATTTATATAAAGAAATGATTATAAACAGTATATTCTATTTATTCCCGTATTTAGAGGCTTTACTCAATTAATAAAAGTTTTTTTAATAAAAACACCTTAATCAATATTTAAAAATAGAAAATCCAAAGTATGAAATGCGCCAATAAATGAAGGCCATGATGTAGGTAAGAAAAATATTGAATACAATGTAGAAATTAAAAAATAAGTGTTTTTATTTCCATACGTGTGATTATGGAGGTCTAAAAACTTACCTCTGAATATAATTTTGGAAGGGATAGGTACATTAAATCTGGAATTCAGTACATTTTAAATTAATTATCTTCGGTGACTGCATTCAACACATTTTTTTAATTTTTTGGATATTGTTGCCTTTGCTTTTAAACCCCACATATGATATAATTAGAATATTGAGCCAATTATATGAATTCGCTTGATTAACCTAGAATACTATGTATTAAGAATGTTCTTAGGTTTTCACGGCCACTCAGAATCTTCTGGTTCAGGTCTTTATTATGCCGTGTTACTACGACCTTTCTGGCCGACGTTGGATCACATTGCTGCAGGGTCCATCAGGGCTGTGTGTCAACACATTGCTCTGATGATGGACCCTGCAATGGGAACCGAAACGTCGGCCAGAAAGGTTGTAATAACACGGCATAATACCCCAGAAGACCCAAACCAGAAGGTACTATGTATTGTAGGTACATAACAGAATAAGAAGACGTATGTAACATAATGTAAATGCAATAAAAACGGAAAAAAAGAGTTAAAAAATATATATAAAAATATATGAATACGTGAAGGAAGTACAGTGAATTTATTTCCAAGAGGAGAGAAAGGACGACGGAAATAGATTTCCAGGGGAGGAAGGGTGGTGGAGTGAAGGGAAAATGGGATAAGGAATAAGGAATGAAATGTGTGAGATAAAGATGAACGAAGTTAAAAGGAATGCCATAAAGTGTTGTGTTTCATGTGTTATTTGATCTTAGTGGTTGTCGTATTGAAAATGTCGGGTTCACCGAAGAATGTGTTGAAGTGTGGTAACGCTCTGTAGAAGAATGAGTTCTGTTTGGAGTTTGTATAGCAGTGAGGGAGATTAAATGTAACGTCAGTTCTGGTTGATCTTGATGGCACTCGAATGAATACTCTACTAAGTAGATCTGGGCAGTCTACTTTTAAAATAGCTATTTTGTGTAGGAAGATATCTTATATCTCTTCGAGAATGTAAGGGTGCAATGTTAAAGAAGTTGTAAGACTCTGCAAAACTACTTTAAGTTCGATAGAAACGAAAGTTTAAATCGTCTATATACCGATATATACAGAACCGTCTGTATTTTTTCAATTCTGTTTATATTGATGCTGTATCTTGAATTCCAAACTTGAGAGGCATATTCGACTATAGACCGGACTTACGAGAAGTACAGTTTCTTCATTGAAGTAAGATTAATATTTACCGATTCTAGACATTTGTCTAATAGTATTTTTATGGCTTCTATCAAGTTTCTTCCCCCTAGTTTGAGTTTCGCTTGTTATTTGATCTGTGTTATTTTTCAGATGGATTATTAGCTGTATTATTTTTCATTTGCTTTAAGGCATTTTGTATTTCTTCGATTTCTATTTCTGCTAATTCTTTAGGTCCTACGTTCAACATGCGTCTTTCTTGTACCTCATTCTGTTCATTCATTTATCTCTTCAGGCCCTACGTTCAATATGTGTCTTTCTTTTACCTCATTCAGGCTAATACGTGATGTGTTGAACTCTTCAAAGGTTTTAGATATAAATTCTTTATATTTTACAATAATTCCATTCCATTTTTAAATTGAATATTAACATGTTTCGGGACCAATGGTTCCTTTGTCAGGATACATAATACTTACAAATTAAAAATCTAAAATCGAAGTACCGACAATAACAAAATAAAATATGGGAAATTAATGAATAATTAAGTATTAGGTCCTTGATGTTTTCTAATACTGTCTAGTTTGATGTTTGATACCTTGCATTCGACTTGGAATTCCAAATTCAAATGGAGGTCATGGTAAAGCTATGATATTTATTTTTCAAAATTATTTATTTATTTGTTTTCGCGCCGTTTGTTTTTCCTCGATATTGTTGTGATCGCGACCACGGAAAAATGAAAATTCAAGTTTTTTTTGTATATCAGTTTCGTCGTGGTACTAATACAGATGGCACACAATATCAAAAATTTAAATTAAATTAAAAATTTATTAAAATAAAAGAAGTACTAATTTTGTTCAAACTATTTAATAGATAAAACATTGCTTACTATTAGTTATATTCCGTTTTAATCGTATCCGTTTTAAGAAGTGATAGTCTTTAGTATTTAATAAATAAATACGTACTATTTAACAGATACAACGGTACTAAATATTACATAGTTATATTTTACCCGTTTTAAGACGTGACGGTCAGGTAAGCTGTTGGAGTTAGCTTTTGAAGAAGAAGATGAAAAAGAAAGTGTGGTGGAATTGAATCTATTCCGTGTTCCGAATGGAATTGAATAAATCCGTACATAATTCATTTTTCGCATTTTGTGTCAATTACAAGTGTCTTCGGCCCCCTCTGGCAACATGCAAATATTTAACGAATTAATGCAATGTACGAATTTCCTGTACAGCGATTAGGCATCTACAGTGCAAGTGGGGACAAGCAAACAACATAACATTTGTAGTAATTTCACATTTTTTTATAGAATAATACTTTGATCTAAAAAATAGGTATACGGAAAAAAAAATCTGTCGGGAATCCAGTTTCTGTATTACAACAAAGGTAAGATGATCCTTATAGCTGTGAAAATTTTTGTGTTGACCAGATCTATAGGAAAAATACGTATAAAATTTTCTGAATTCTTTAATTCTACAACGTTTAAGTTTACAACGTTTGGAGTGAAAAAACAATAATAGTATAAAAAACCGGACAGAATAAAATTGTTTCATGATGAAAAAAAATTTTGTAATGGGAAAATTGTATGAAATCGGTTGTTAAAATTATTTAAATAGTACATAGAAACATATGGTGGGCGATAATAATTTGGAAATTAATTGAATTATTCATATAAAATGAAAAACAAGTCGGCTGTCATTATTTTCTCGTATGTAGGTAATATATTTCGACGATATTATTTACGCATTAATATTCCTCAAGGATAACCGCTAGATTTAATATCGACTTCTTAGTGACAATCCGATGTAACTTCAAAAATACACAAAAATTTGGGGATTGAAGAAAAATGTAGGTAACCACCGACATGCACAAAAATTCATGCCTCTTTTTTAAAATTTATTTTGTTCGTTTACCGTAATTTTGTGTCTTATCATTAATTCATTTTTAGTCCAACAATAATTGTCGACACATCATTGAGAATTTGAAAAATTTTTGTAGGTTTTCCCGAGTGTTTAGGTACAATAACATAAAATCTTCTGCAAATTATGTCTTCAATCCGTGTGACTTCTAGTTCTATTCCAAGTTTTAAGTATAACGCGTAAATACTTTAAACGAATCTTTTTCTTTCTCTTCTCCATTTCCCATTTCATTTGGGGTCGGCTCTCCTTACACTTTTTTCCACGATTTCCTATTCTGGGCCATCGCTTCTCCCAACTGGGCATTCTTTAGGTCTTTCTCCACACTACTCCGCCGTGTGGCGCTGGGTCGATCTCTACCTCTTCTGGTTTCTTGTATTTTGAGTGCGGTATGCATATGATCTCCATGCCTCATTACAGGACTATAACAGTTCAGTCGTGATTCCTTAACCTTTTCAGTAACATGACCACACTACCTATAAAACTACCCCTGATATGCTCATTTCTCACTCTGTTACGCCTCGTTACACCGCAGACCATCTGAGCAGCTTCATTTCGCTGGTATGGAGTTTTTGCTCGTGCACTTTCTTCTGAGCATTCTGAGCTCAGTTGTGTAGGATAAGCGGTTTTAAATAGTATATACGTTTTATTTTATTGTATTGTGTATTATTTTAAAAAGAGTACATAGTTTGTTTTGATTCTTATCAAAAAGTCGAATTTATTATGACCATTAGATATTAATAATGTATTAAATAAATGGGTGCGAAAATGCGTCAACCTTTCTTCTAATTAATGGCAATATACGTTGTTTTATTTTTTTATTTATTTCGTGTATCTTTAATTCTTCTATCCTTATTGTATATAATAAAGCGTGACTTATTTACTAAGACATACTTTTTAAGACTTCCTCATAATTGTTCAAAAATTTGGAAACTCGTAGTAATATTTTTAAACAAGTCTAACGCATTGGAACCAGCCATGGAAACAGACTGTATGCAATGAAATTTACGTTAGATCATGTCTATACATTTTGGTGGTCAAGACAGAAGAGTGTGTAGCACTACTCTTTCTGCCCACCTGAAATAGCTCGATGGTGAGTTAGTCAAGTAGGAATTACTCAAGTACTGAGTTGACTTGTGATCATTAGAAGTTGTACGCACGTGTGTTTGTGTGTAGGAACATTAACCCCACAGTGGAAGTAGCCACAACATATTGGATTTTAATGACCCACGTGATATCATGAACATATGTCGGGTCTTGTGTTGCAATACCGTTCACCCCTAAAACGCCAATAGAGCTTTGATTGTTCCGCCCCCCGCAATTATGCAGTCAAGGTACACAATTCAGCTCCCTGTAATTTTGATGTTATTTAAAAAAAAATATACTCGACGTCATGACAGATCGCCGCCGCGACCGCACGCGTCTGCATTTAAGATATCAAAACCTTTTATTATAAACGTGGTTTGCATTTATTTTATTAATATGTATTGTACATGTCTCATGGAGACGAAGTAATTTTTTTTAATATGGAAAATTAGGTATGGAAATCTTTTTTTTATTCAATTTTCAATTTAATTTCAATTCAATTTATTTATTTCATAGTGTGTTATATTTCATTACAAGCTAAATGTTCAAGGCGTACATATTATGAAAGTATATTATTAAAATACAATATTTAATTAATTAAAAATAACATAAAATCTGATCAAAGTTGTAGGAGAATCCTGTTTCGGAAAACCCATTCAGACATATGTAATATATAAATACTCAAAGCGATATTGTTCAGCTTAGCGGTAGCTCTTCCAACAGACATCGGCAGGTTGGTCCTGTATATTAGAATGTGAAACAATCTATGCTGACGATGTTTAAGGTAATTATCAGGAACATACAAACCACGCAACAATGCAACACGCAACAAATGTTAAGTCAATTCCTTCCAGTCTCTAAACTATTGTAGCCAAGCATATCCAGGAGAAACTCGGTTGGGTAGAGCCAAGGATAATGCCAGTACTCTCTAATGAAGATATATCTCAGAAACTTCTTTTGGACTTTCTCCAGCATAAGAGAGTTAACTTGCTCTCGTGTGGCCTCCAGATCATTGAGCCACTCTCGAATCTACTTCGCACCAAGGAGTTGTAAAGAGTTTTCAGTACGCGGGTATTCCCGAAAACACTGCAGTACGCAGAATAAATCCTTTAGTTTTCATGGAGCTTAAGACTTATCGCACGGCCGGTTTAACACTTTTTAACTTTACACAATGTCATGTTCACAATTCAACCCATTAAAGACTACCATATCTATCAAATTTTTGGAAATTATAAGTAGTGGAAGTCTCTTACGAGCCGCTAAAGATGGGGGAGTGCACTCTCAAGTAATAGTCAACGTTGGGGGACCTGACACGATAATAGAAGAAGAAGAAGAATATATCTCAACTTTGCACACCTTGTTCCATCTGTGAATTGTATTTTTATTACCGCTCTCTGTGGTTTGAAAATTTGTCATTCTCATAATCTAGTACAGATGTGAGATATCTGCATTTTTGATTTGCAATTTTTTTTAAAGCAATATTCTTTTAATTTGTACATTATGATAGTCTTCTGAATTATTTTTAACATACTCAAAATATTCTGAATGAATTAATATTGTTAATGCAAAATCTTCAGTAATAACTGCACGGTGTAAAACCACTTCAACATTATTTTCACCATAAACTCTGTTTGCTAGCTAGTTGATAAGATTGAGCTGGTTCCTTGTCCAATGGTTTAGACCAGCGTAGTTATTTGCTAATTTAATTATAAATTTATTTGACTAAAACACACTATAATAAACTTCTTCAATACAAATATTACACAAAAATTATAATGTGAGTTAAAACATATAAAAGCATCATTACCAGCGGCGAAATCTATGTATACTAGGAAATTAAAAAATTTCGACCATAGACGGTTATAGTATATTTATTTCAAATATTTAAAATAATACATATAAATAACATATAAACAATTTCAAAATTTTGATAATGTGTGTACGTTCTTACTGTGGAATCAGTGAAAGTTGCATTGTGTAAAATGATCACTAAAACCAGCTGATGCAGGTCTTAATCCATGTGGCCACTCTAAAAATTCTGTACACGTTTCCCATATATAGCTTCGTCTTTGTGAGAGTTGATTTAATCTTAATTTATAAAATAAGTAGTTGAAAATCAAATCTACATAACTCTATGAACTATTTTTCTGAAAAATCAAAGAAAACAGTTTCACATTTTGATTATAACTTAAATGAGCTGATTTTTAAAAATCAATCTTAATTTATAAAATAAGTAGTTGAAAATCTAAATCTACATAACTGTATGAACTATTTTTCTGGAAAATCAAAGAAAACAGTTTCACATTTTGATTATAACTTAAATGAGCTGATTTTTAAGAATCAATAACTTCAGATTGATGCTTGATATAATAGTTAACTAAAATTTACAATGTTGTAATTAGCTAAAAGTATATACTGACATTCAAATCTAAAAATAAGCAAAACTGGTGGTTGGGTATATTTTGATAATCAACTCATATGCAGGGTATAACGGAGCACATCCACACAACTTAATGGGGTAAATTGCTAATATTAATAGTTATGGAGACGAGCAATTTAAATTTTGCATTTATTTTCAAAATTTATGACTTATCTTCTGTAAATCGTTGAAATACTGACATACTTTTACACTGTTCTTTTTACAAAATATTATTTAATCGCTTTAATAAAATTTAAATAAAATAATTTAAACCTTGTAGAAAAATTCCGTTTCAAATTGTTTGAAAAAATATCGTAAGAAAACTGCAGTGAAAAAAAATGTATCTACATATATATTATACATATACTAGTAAAATAAGAGTTTAGTATAATATCATAAAAATAGGTTGTATCGGCTTCTACCAACCATTTTATGTTTTAGATATTTATTTTTTAGTAAAATAAATATTTTTATTTATCAATATTTTGTTGACACGACGCACCCCGCATGCAAGACTATCATTTATCATTTTTTTTAAATATGACTATCTGTTACTCGTCAAAAATGATGGTACCTTTACATGTCGGTTCCTAAGAAATAAGTATTTATTTATTTTTATAAAAAATATTTTTAAATGAAAATGAATGAAAAAATTGCTATAAAAAAGTTATGATGGACGGACATATGGACAGACAGATAAATGGGCGGACATACAACGAAATTATAATTGGGATTTCCAAAATACTGGGGTATAAAAAAAATTGTTTCCGTAATTCAAGTAGTACCTACTGTAAGCATTTAAGCGATACTTGTGCAAATCAACATAACAAATATCATTATTGTTTTCATATTTCTTATAGTAAAATAATTAATTTTAAAAGGAGTATTATTGAACTAAATTTAATGAAAAATGCATCACCTTTTATTGTAAAACAGAACAAAGGAATGTCACAAAAATATTTTTATAAATAATAATATTTCTTATGGTAGATACGTAGTAGAAATAACGATATACCTAGTAACCAGTAAATAATAATATTTATAATGGTAGATACGTAGTAGAAATAACGATATATCTAGTAACCAGTAGCAAAATTTCAGTTTCAGGGAGTATTCTTCATTCAATTTTTCATAGAACATATTTACACTTTGGGTGAAATGTCCACAGATACGGGGATAAGCGACATCAAAGTTTGCATTTTTTTTTCAATATTTCTGACTTATTTTCTGTAAAGCTTCAGACTATCAATCACTACAGTAAATAATATAGAATATTAAAAACTAATTTTCTTTAATACAAGTAGTCAAATAAAATGACAAAAACCTTACAAAAAATATTTTTGAATTTTTGTAAAGTTTAAATTATTTTATTTGATTTGTATCAAAGCGTATGAATTTATAATATTCAATATAAAATACTTACACGTAAGTCTATCGTTTCACAAAAGAAAAGCCAGAATTATTGAAAAAAATGCAAAATTTGACGTCGCTTATCTCCTTAACCGTTGACATTTCACCTAAGTGTAAAGAATATTTTCTGTTCTATATTGAATGAGGCTTGAAGACTCTTGAAGTTTTTGCTAACAGCTATGAGACAGCATTTGATATTCTTAACTCAAAAATATTTTTAATGGAAAGTCTTGCGTACGGGGTGCGACGTGCGACGTTTATCGAAGTAATAATACACTTTTTATATTCTGGCAAGCCAAAGAAGTTTTGCACCGTTTGTGCGTAATCGAATGTTATTCTTATTATATATGAATGAATTAAACAACCCTTCAGTAAAGGACTGTAAAGGTCATCTTCGCCTGTCACGACTCGGTGGTCCCGCGCCGCTTGGGGGAGCTGGCCACGTGTCAGTTCCCACAGCCCATTAATGATGCAGCGAGTGCGGTACAACTTAAAGAGGTGACTATCACGTATCTCCTGACTCCTGGACATGTCTGTCGACTTTTAGCTGTCGGGACACGAGCGCCGCAATTATTTTTTAAAATTTTTAATTAATGAAATTGAGGGGTGTAAAGGTATAATAAATAATAAGGTGTAAAGGTATAATAAATAATAAGTAATATCCTAAATGATTTTAAAAAAATGTTTTGAATACTACCTAGGATTATTATATTAGAATGTACTGAATTCGAGATTTTATAGGAAATATATCTCTACGTCAATATATTCCCAATCACTGTTAAATGCAACCCCCAAGGATGTATCACACTAAAGTGAGAATTTATGTCGATTTCAAAACGAAACATCATAGCAAAGATAGCAATAACCACTTACGAAAATAGTAAAAGCAGCAATGTCTACTATTTGATGGTGTTGGGTATTTGCATCTTTAGGCGTTTGATATGCGCAAATTTTGTATCTGGCATTTACGTCACAATCCCCCTCCCTTTCCCCTTCATCCGTCCTCGCGTACCTATAATTCACACAATTTGCCTTTTTCGCCATAATATATCGAACTGATTTTCGAAGTCAACCGTTTCGGAAGAATTTGTCGTCGAAACAGACTTGGAGAAGAAACATCTTGGCAGTCGTGAGTCGGCCTTTTCATTCTTGTTCGCTTCTATAGCCATTCAAAAATTCCACAATCGTTCCGTATTCCTCCACCCCCCAATCCAATTTTATTTCATCGTTGTTTCTGATGATTCGCATCGGGATCAGATAGCAAACAAAGCGTTATCCATTTTCATCACATTTCTAGAGGTTACTCGACTTTTCCAGTGTTTGCTAGATGTCAATTCCAGAGTGTTATGGACTATTCGAGAGATTTAGATGGTGCGGAATTCTTCCCGATTCTACCATCTCGATACAATATTGTCAGAGTATTTTCGTACTATGCAGCTTTCCTTGGTTTGTTATTAGTTCTATTGGCCTACTCGTGTCTTAATATCTCTTTACCGGTAACTAGGTTGACTAGGACTATTACCGTATACCGGTACAGCCGCTAACCACATACCAAATACCTCCAGCATTTAATAATTGCTTTTTTAACGTCTAGACTTCGATACCGTAGAGTACTTTCTTGCAATCCACAGGAGCTCAGAATAATCTCTCGGCTGCACTAGAGTTTCCTCGTCTTCTTCCACAAAAGTGCTTCTTGGAATGACAATTCTCATTTATTTTGAAGTTTGAGTCCAAGAGCTCCGTTAGCCAGTGGCCAAGTACTTAATTTATGACAAGTAAATATTTTGAATCATTTGTCTATTGATGACTATGTGCGGCATTTTCTAAATTTTCATCTTCAGTCTATAAGTGCGAAGCTAGAGAGAAATCCCCAGCTTCACACTTAAAATATAAAAAAAGTGAATAATGGAAAAATCAATGGACACCACTGACTTGCGTAAGAGAGGGGCATAATGTAGGTATTACATAAAAGACAACTCCAAATTGTTGTGTTTACCGCCTCTACAGAAGGGCTACGAGGGTGGTGAGGTGAAAGGTTCGTTGGTGATAAATTATGACAGCATTATGATCATGAATTAAATAAACGTACAAAAATATAAAATAAAAATGTCGTCTTAAGAGATATTTAGATAGATACACAGTTAAATTAGATAATTGACACTATGTAAAAAAAATTTACCTTCTATCTAGATTCTTCTTTCATGGTTTGAGTTTTCTGGGACATTCTGCCGTGTTTCTACGACCTTTCTGGCCGAAATTTCGGGTCCCTTCGCAGGGTGATATTTTGGTTATGTACTGGCTTGCAATACCGTATAGAAAGCAGTCAGAAAGTAGGCCAGAAAGGTCGTAGAAATACGGAAGAAAATTGTAGAAAACTCAAACCAATGTGAAAACAAAAAACATTTTCAACTGCGTTGGGAAACGAACCGGAAAAGGAAAGGAAATAAAGGGGATCGAAAGGTTTACGAAATGCAGAAAAATGGCCACAGATGCAGAACACTAAATCCCACCTATAAATGTAGTGCCCTGAAATTAATATAGTGTTACCTAGATTACTTTGTATTTACACTGTACTGATTATTTTAACTTTCTAATTTATGATTTCTTGTGCATGTATCAATCTGAAGTATAGATCAACTAATTATTTTTTCGGCAACAGCGATGTTCTTGTACTCTCGTATTTAGTTTTCTTTCTCACATAAAAACCCGCTTTTAAACCAATAACAACATCGATAAAAATTTCCATAACTCGAAATTAAAATTTATATAAGAGAAAAAATAGGAATATACGAAATAACTCGTGGACAGTAAATAGGTACATAGGTACGCTAGGAATTTAGATAGTTATTTTGTAATGAATTGTAATTTTCTGGAACTTACACCTTGTGATTTTTTTTTCTTTTGCAACGGGAATCGTGCGCGCAGGGATTTATTTGGTTATTAGTTGTTATATACATTAACGCTGATATAAATGATGGAAATTTTGAATTTTTTCATTATCTTTAATATATATATATATATATATATATATAATCTATATATATATATACTATATCTCTATACTCTCTATCTCTATATCTCTATCTCTATATTCTGTTAACTCGAAGGCTTTCACGGGTACAATATGTGTTAGTTCTAACTACTTTGGGGGTAACCCGCGTCAAATTCTGGTCGTCAGGACCAGTCGTCTGCCGACGTTTCGAACAGATCTCACTGTTCATCTTCAGGGCGCCTATTCGATGAGCTGCTTCTCCAAAAAGCGTACAACCGTTTGGGTCCGGAGCTCACGACGGCTCTTGACGGTGAGCTCAGACGGACAAATATCACGGTTTATTATTAAATATTGTGGACGTCCTTCGAAAGCAAAAGGTCGGTTTCTAAATAAACGCAATCACTCCAAATCTCTACATGTGGAGTATCCACGTGACATGCGACACGTGATATGACACGCCGATAACCAGGGGGTTAAAGTGTAACCCGTGTGTGCGTGTTGGTGCGGGGGTCCAGGTCAAGCGGCGGAACGGCCACCGGAACTGCGCAGGCGCAGGGCCCAGCGCGAAAAGGGATATTGCGGTCAGATAAAATACACGACTCCACAAAACATATCGAACACGTCAAACATAATTGGAAACTTTGGCGTTATCGGCTCGCTGCGGAAACTAGAACACCGCTTCAATCTAATTTCCCAGAATTAATAAATTTCATCATCGATAACTGCAAATTGACTTTGTGCTAACATTAGTTACATAATTAACGAGAAAACACTTCGTATAAGCTACTAATTTGTTGAATTACCAACATCTTAAGGGACCAATGGTCCATTACACAGTTCTAATTCATCTCCCATATATATTTTTGATTTTTTAAATGTATATACTTACCTACATATTTCGATTTTTATTTTTTTGTAGATATAAGTGTTTATATTATATATTGTTAAGAGACCATTGTCTTCGAAATATGTTGATAAATCAACAAATTAGTGGTTTATACAAAGCGTTTTCTTGTTAACTAATTTAATTTCGTATGGCTGGAGCAATGATTTTCTTTGTGGATATGCAAAAAGCGTGCGACAGAGGGATAAATCGAAAGCTATGGAAAAGGTTTTGTACTCATATAGGCAATTGCGTTCCTTGTACTGATCACTGTTTGATCAGTACAAGGAACAAGATCTTTGTGGATATGCAAAAAGCGTGTGACAGAGTGATAAATCGAAAGCTATGGAAAAGGTTTTGTACTCATATAGGCAATTGCGTTCCTTGTACTGATCACTGTTTGACCAATCATGATTTGATATTAAACACCCTTGAGGTGAGTATTCGCGAAAACGGCGCTATATAAATTATTCAAATATTATTATTATTATGTTAATTTTTTTCAAAAACAACTACTTGGGAATTATCTATAGAGGGAACATCATTGAAGTTAATGGATTAAATCTAGTATTGTGAAAATTCTAACATATTCTGAATATATAAAACTGGTCTAAAAAGGAGTTAATAGAATAATTTTCAGGCGTATACCTAATTCGGATGATATACATATAAAAAGAATATTGCTTCAAAAAACTCTACTCAAAAAATAGATATCCCATTACCAGCGGCGACATCTATACTGGTATAGGTGTATGAAAAATTTTAACTACAGATGTCGGTAGTAAATACAAAACATATATCATTGTGCAAAGTTAACATATGTTATTATTATTTATTATTTATTATATATTATACAAATATATATTATACAAATATATATTATACAAAAATATTATTTATTATATATTATACAAATTATACAACTTCGAAAATTTTTATAGATGTGGTAGACAACTATGGGTGGAATTGGTGAACGTTACATTGTGTAAAGTGTTCACTTAAGCTTGCTGTATGACAGGTCACACGTCCAATAGACTTCCATACCTACTTTCCCATATAAATAGCTGTCTCTATGAGTCATCTATAATATATCTTGATTAATTACAAAACATGGTGTCACCACGACTTTCAAAATGTACATGGACAATTGTATGTAGGAACTGAAAGAACTAGAAGTAGGAGGAAGAATGTACCACTTCAATATATTCTGCTTACTGTGTGGAGGAAGCAGTACTAGTATCTAATAAAAAAGCTGGTCTGCAGTGCCTGGTGACCAGGATATCCGATATTATGCACGGATAATGAGTGGATAAGGGTGACGTAACGGCAAATAATGATTGCTTAGAACAAGTGAACGAGTTTGTGTATTTGGAAAGTACGTTAACTAGGGACGGCAAGGCTGAAAAGGATATCGAGAGGAGAGTGACTGTGGGAAACAAAGTAAATGGTGCCCTGAATCCCATTATGGCCAAAAAGAATTTGTCACGCGAAGGTAGACTAGGGGTTCATAATGGAGTTCTGGTGCCAACTCTAATGTATAGAAGTGAAGTCTGTAATTGGCAAAAAATAATGAAATTAGACGCTTAGACGCATGTGTGGAAACTTTGGGTTTGATAGAGTGAGAAATTAATATAACGCTGCGTAGTTGATAAAATAAAGAAAGGATGATTGAGATAGTTTGGTCATGTGGAACGTATGAGTGAGGAGAGGATGGTAAAAATATATAAAGCGAGGAACAGAGGGCGGTCGCGAAAGACTACTGTTGAATTAAACATTTTCTTACGGTATCCTGGAATCTTCAAAAGGGAAGAAGACACTTTTTACTATTTCTCCAGGATAAACATATTTTTCATCATGTATGCCAACGTTATTTTGTAATTCGGCAGTTTTTAATTTTTAATGGTGTTGTTTATTAGCATATTCCTTAAATGAATTTTAATCATTAAGATCAGTTAAGAGGGTCACTTGCACTCCATGCGACATTCCCCGGGTATGGTTGGCCATTTTTTGGTATTGGTAATTTCAAATACTTATTTTTTATTTTTTTAACATAGGTAAGAAAATCAGTGTGCAATAATTTTTAATTTATTTTTGTCTGCACCATCTTGGACCTAGACTAAGTTTTGGAAAAAATATTGTTCTCTTATAAAAGATTCAGGATATGCGCTAATTTGTGCGGAATGTAAAAGACAAAATGAACTAATAAATGTCACATTATTTGTGGGGTATAAAAGCAATGACAGTAATATCCAAAATAAAATTGAATGCAGTCATCGAGGATTATTAATTTAAAATGTATTGAATTCGAGATTTTGGAATGGAAGGATAGATATATACCTAAAATCTCTAATTCTGTAGATTTTAAATTAGTAATCCTCCTAAATAATTTTGTGGGATTTGTAAGTGGGGTATTCTAATAGTGTCAGCATTAGATTTAAAAAAAAAACTGGTTATTGCTGCCTTTTCTTTTATACCCCACAATTAATAACAAATACAAAAAACATGACAAATACAAAGAATCATCTTCATCTCTATACTATAAATATACTAATCCTACAAGAACATTTACTGTCATCTTTTGAAATACTTGTAATTGTTTTATTTTACTTTATTTTATTAATATCCTATTCAGATCATTTTTTTCCTTTGTCTGTAATAGAATTAATTAAAACCCTTATTAAATTGTAAACATTTAATTATTACTATTACCTAATTTTAATTGGCAATAAGATTGATTCACAAATGTTATATAAATAATAAATGTTCTTGAACATTATGAAAGAGCACTGTCTGCTATAATACAGTAAATTACTAGTGTAGCAGGCAGGGCGTCAAATCAATTTAGTGTTTACTTGCTGCCAAGACACTCAGCAACAATGACAAAAAGGTTAATTTAATTTTGTAAACACTGTAAACATTTGTAACATTGAACATTTAATAAACATTTGAATTTGAATTTGAATCTCTACAGCGATTATTCGATTCTTTCCACAAGTGGCCCCCCAGTGACTTTCTGAATTTTTCATTGGTTCCAATTTTATTACTTACGAAAGTTTTGAGTATTTTGGCTGTCTTGTATGCGAAGTTCGAACATCAAAAACAAAAGTTTCAGGAGTTAAATGCGAATACCGATATTTGCAGTACTTGAATTCCAGTATTGAAAAATACAAGAAATTTTTCGGTATTTCGAAATTTCTGAATTCCGGTATTCAAATCCAACTTTTGTTATTTAGCAAACTTAAGATTGAAAAAATTAAATTTGCGTTCTTAGTGTGTCATGTTGATTCATTTACCGTTGGTTAAAGGCATCTTGCTCTATCCGGACAGCCGCACCCAGCTGCATTCTGCTTTCCTTTTGCTTTAGTCCTGGGATCCATTTTTCCGTGTATCTTATTAGGTACCGAACACCTAAATTTTAGAAACGAACTAAATTTTTTAATGTAAATACCAAATATTATATTATTTAGAATCATTCTTGGATGCCAATAGTTCATTATTCCTGAAACGCCATAAATCTTTCGGATAACTTTGGAAGATTTTGTCAGAAAGACAACGGAAATTCAGAATGATGTACGTAAATTAAAGGCACAGTTAAACTTATTCTATAAATTATCTTGTTTAAATAATATTTATTAAAATATGATTTCTACTATAAAACTTTACACAAAACTCTAAGACGACGAAAGTAGCGATAAAGGTTGATATATTTAGATGGGATCAATCTTTTCTCCGTACAAAAAGGAATAAGCAATGTGTAAACGTCGACACAGCTACATTAGCAGACAGGGCTGATTTAAAAATATATATTAGTTATATTGTTGAGAAAGATATAGAGAAAAATCATGTTCAAATTCCAGAATCCAATCATCCAAGATCAAATTCCAGATGTTCTTATTCCAGAAAGAAAAATTTTTAAATGCCGATTCGTAAGACTTATCTAATCTATAATTTATCTTAACTAAATATTTACGTTCGGTGAAACTAAATTTATACTTGATATTTCCACATGATAAACAAAAAAAAACCGAACTGTCGAGTGAGATTATGTGTTATTGAAAAATATGTTTTTATATTTTTTCAAGCTACCGACAAATTTTTTGTTTTGCATTGAAGCTCTATAAATAATCATGCCAAGTATGAGTTTTGTGTATTTTGTTCGGGCCACTATTTAACAATATTACCTGACACCATATATTTAAACATTTTATTTACACATTTTGTGGTACCTGTATTACCAAAATCCCCCGAACACAAATGTCATAATATCCAAACCTTCTTCCTATAATGTGTAGATGTAGAGAAAATATTTCAGGTTTGATACTATAACGTAAGTCTGGCGGTCGCTGGCTCTTAGTCTTTTTAGTGATCTTGACATATTTTTTTCTTCAGTTGGACACACCTGGGCAAACAATCTTTTTAATGTTTTTCTGAAAATGTTACTGTTTGCATTGTTGTAACCACCGTGTGTTTTCTGGTTGCAGATGGAGGGGGCAGGGCGGCAGGAGGCGGCGTGCCAGGTGTGCGGGGACAAGGCGTCGGGCCGGCACTACGGCGTGCCGTCCTGCGACGGCTGCCGCGGCTTCTTCAAGCGGAGCATCCGCAGGTATCCTCACGCGGCCCGACTCTCCACTAGTGATGCTGTTTAACCGGTTCCACAATAACCGTTATTTGAGAATTGTATCTGATTGTATCCATGATTGGTAATACGACGGGCGATCATTTGTACTAGATAACAGTAATATTGCATCTTCTAATCATCGATGCAATGCGTCTCGGCCATTTCTAAAATCCATGTCCTAGATTCTCCAATGTATGAACGCCGACAATTAGAGGAGGATCTGAACCACATACGAGTATTATTACATCAACTGCCCCATAAGGCACCCAATTTCTCAAAAATTATTCAGCTTTTGCTTGCAGACTGTCGTTATCCAGTTTTAAAAGTTCTGATAAGTTTTTTTTAAAGATTTTTAAATTACACATTCTCCACTTATGGTATGCGTTTGTGAATAAACCAGATGTATGCGTGCATGTATGAACTTGAATGGGCATGTTCTTTGATTAGTGGTTGGCAATAACATCATTTTACTGGGTGACATGCCAGTAAATTATTAAATACAAACCAATCACATGCAAATCTCTAATAACTGTACCATGAATAACCGGTTAAAATAACGATTTAACCATCACTACTCCCCACTACCAATAGTCCCTTCCGCTCCATTCTGAACTGCCTCAATATTGTGAACTTGTCGATCGTATTATAGATGTCTCACAGAGATGAAGCTATTTATATTGGCAATTATGTATAGTAGTCTTTTTGCGTGTTTATGACCTGTCATAGGCTGGCTTAAGTAGTCACTTTACACAATTCACGTTTCCACTCAGCGACAGATGTTGGAATTAAAACTACGGAATTATTATATCTTACAACGGCTAAAATTTTAGGCGGTCTTTTCATAAAATAAGGATTATTTAATTTGTATTTATTTCCAAGAATGATAAGTAATGCACAGCATTTTTGCTTGCATACAGTGCACGCCCCTGCTATCCAGGAATGGTACGATAAAACATATCTGTACGATATTGAGATTTTATTTGTCTTTTATTTAAATTGCTTTACCATGACATAATTTAAAGGAAAACTTATTGACAATAATATACACTTCCTATCTACTTTGGCGTTTGTTTGTAAGCCATGTGTGATGAGCCCACGCATTTATTTACAAGAGACTTAATGACCTTATTAGTATTGTAACAAAAGTAGTTTGCCGTTAAATTGTTAATGCTCTACACGGTATAGAATAATAAAATTGACGTGGCGGGCCACGGCTTTTTGTTCAATCAAACAAATATTTTAGTAATGAATAGTGGTTGTTGTTACATTACATTGTATTCTTTTTATTTTGCCTTATATAATTACGGTACCTACAATACTCGTGACAGAATACGTCATTTATATTAATATGAACATAATGAGATTATAATATTTTTGATAACTATTATAGTGATTAGATCGGTAGATTATATAAATGTCTTACCAAAATTTTTGACTCATCGCCCTTTTTTAAAATGTGACTCGTTATATTTTATATATATGCATATTAAGGGGCCAAATATTTGAAAATTTTCGTGTTAAAAGAGCTATTTAAAAATATGAGAAAACCTATGTAGGTAAGTACGTTTTATTGTTTTACGGTTTATAATTTAGTAGTTAGTCTAGATTAAAATTGAACAACAATTAAAAATTAATTATTATTTTCAAACAGGTGCGTGAATTAAAGCGTAAATCCAAATTATAATGATTTTTCGAAATTTTCTTGTGTAACTATGTGAAAGGCCATTTTAAATTATATTAAAAAATGATAAATCTGTTTACTTTTACTATTTATTTTTAATGATCAGAACGTTTTCTTACGACTAAAGAACGATGAGGAGATAAGAGTCAGATGGGTGTGTGGGCATGGTCATTAAGCGCAGAAGAGAGACCGTAATATAAGATTACGCTCTCTCTTCTCAATATTGATTACATTTTTGCTACCGTTAAAATTATAATGACCATAGAAATGACACCTCTTTGTGAAATGTATAAAAGAAAAATTAAACCTATCTATTGTCATAAGTACTTTCAAACACTTGAGTTCAAAACAAATAAAATAATAAGTGCAATACCTACCTACATGACAGAGCGCATGTCGTGACATATGTACGAGTATATCAAATTTCAGCATAATTTCGTCAGGACAACCAATTTATATGATAAATATTGCTCAAAGAATTTAATTAATTTAATCGTTGGTATCTACGCCTGCTGCAAGCCACGTATTGTTAGCTAGAGATTTTTTTTAAATTAAGGATAAATTATAGAAATCTCATACAGACGAAGCTATTTATAAATGAGAAAAGTGGATGGCTCAGGGCTTCGAACCTGTATGAGATGGCTTAAGTGAACACTCTACACAATAATAAGCCTGTTCATACAGGTTGTAAGCCCTGAGCCATCATATTAGAGACTTCTATTTATTCTTACTTAATTAATCATTCCTCTGGGGACCAAATCCAGTAATTGTGTTCTTAGAACGTACTTTCATATAAAAATATTGTTAAAAAAATATTTTATTAACAATCACATTTTTAATGCGTAAAAAAAATATCATCCACAGTTTTTTCATTTTTTACAAATTGAAAAACTATGGATAATTGATTGGTCGCACACTTGGGTGTATTTCCCGGGGCGACCCTCTCCGCAATATGTAAATACAGATCATAGTTTGCGTCATTTACCCCTCCCGAGTATTAAACTCGCTTCAGAGACTGAAAAATGACAAAGAAATTTGTTACCGATGATCGATCGACTCGTTCACCTTCGTTACCGCACGTACGTGCGGACATTTCTGCTTTTGTGGATTACATTTTAATAAGGTTTTTCTGAGAGGAGAAAACTACTTATGTGTAATGTAAATATATCATCAAAATTCTTGTGATAAGAACATCATCAGTAATCTAGGATAGAAAATTTAAAATCATATTTTTGAGCGAATTATGTAATACCTATTGTTTATCTTTGATCTTGTCTCCAAGCCATTGTTAAAAACCTATCCATATCCATATTTCCCGCGACCAAATAATAACCAAATTTGTAACTTTACAACAACATGGTATCATTACACATTTTTGTGTCAAAATGTTGACAGTTATTTTCTCTTTAAAACTGTGGATGAAAAATTTCCCAGTAGTTTACAAAGTTATGTTTTAGCAGCACTTGTCTTATTTAAAACAAGAGTTGATTTGAATGTGCCTGAACTCTAAATTTGATACTCTAAATTCATGAAACGAACTCCGCCAAGGAAAGGAAAAATGTATATTCAAAACTGTGAAGCTGAATATCTTAGGTTGATGTAAATGTAAATGATACTCTTTTGTTCCAAGCACTTGAAATAGCGAATCTGAGAGACCATATGTAATCTGCAGTTAATGGCGTTAGCGAAACCTTCAACTCTGTTGGTGAGAAGTGCAATTATCATGGCGAAAATTATATGTTTCGTGACAAATATTGTATATCACTTGAGGAAAACTGATTGTGGTATGGCGTGTACGTCCCAGCGGAAGAGGCGATAATACATAAGCGTTGTATGTTTTTGCAATCAAATTTGCTAATATTTTATATTGAAATGGTTTAAAAATGTTACATTATATTTCAAAATTTAAAAATTAAATGTGATTTGATTTGGACTATACGTTGCAATTGAGATACTTCTAAAAATGATATTTTATTGCATAATTGTTCATAAAATTCAAACACAATTATATTTAGATGTTTAAGTTCCATTCTTAGTGAATACTGTACCGCCAAGGTGCTACGATAGGATTCACGTATTTTTGATTGCTTTTAGAAATCTGGATTACGTCTGTAAGGAGAGTAATCGTTGTGTTGTCGACGTCACCAGGAGGAACCAGTGCCAGGCTTGCAGATTCTCCAAGTGCTTGCGGGTTAACATGAAGAAAGATGGTGAGTCAGCGTCAGAGTCAATTAATATGATACATTATACTTGTTATGTTCACCTACTTATTATACTTGTAATGATACTAGTTTTATCTATATTAATTAATATACAGTAGACTTATATATAATCAATTTATGCTCTTAATTTTGTCAGCATTAAAATTTCTTGATTTTTCGTAAATAAAATGATTTTCAAAATATTTTTGTTAAAAAATGTATAATTTATTATGTGAAAATTAGGCTTTAATATAAAATTCCAACTTATTTTGTGGCGTGACTCTTTGTAACAAAAAAAACTAGTGCACAGCAAAAAAGATGGTGACGTTGCGTAGGTATATATTTACAATATTTAAACGTTATAATATTAAAGATTTTGTCATTGGAAAGGCAGTCATTTTGATTGAAAAACCTAAAGCAATATGTTAAATTAGTATTTAGTTATTGGACTTTTGATAAATAATCCAGACGAAAATACGTATCATTTCGTATTTTTAATCTAATATTTTTTGAACAATCCTTTCATGAAATTTTATTCAATAAATGTTTTCAAATCGAGATTAGTTTCTCACGACGATTTTGGAGTACAAGGCTCGATATGAGCTGTAGAGCCATTGAAGACGAATAATTAATTTGCTACCACCTCCAGACAACACTAATAAAATTGATAAGCAGCACCTATTTTATATTTAGGTATACTTCGAAACCAATTCAATTGAATCGTTCCAGACCATGAAAAATTCATTTATCCGTGGAGTATATACATTGATTAGATTTAATGTTAGGGTCAGGGCAGAATTATGTTATATCAAATAAAAATTGGACTATATTACGTGTCGCAATAATTCTACAAGAAAATGTGATTTAGTTCTTTCTTAAGTGGCTGAATCGGCTCCGGCATTGACTCTCTATTTTGGTAAGGATCGTAATTTATGTATTCTTTTATTTATGGTGTGAAGTATCATCTAAAACATTTTATTTTTAAAACTAAATTTTTTAAAACGACAGCTAAATAAAATGAAGTATAACTAATATTTAAAATAAACACAGTCATATTACTTTTAATTAATTAAAAACATTATATAAACCACTTGGAGTAACTTTACGTTTACCGATTTC
>JADDOH010005272.1:0-26053 GCA_016648135.1 Agrypnia vestita | reverse complement strand
AAAACAATTTTGAAATGATTCAAATACAAGCGTTAATGTTAAAAAAGGTTTTCAACAACAACTACTGCCAATATTTGGCAATATTGATGCTCTAATGAGTTGACAAATCAAAACTAAATTATTTTATCATGTTTTTAAGCAAAAGTATTAAGAATTTAAGTGATACATGAAGCTTATAGTGATCCTGATTAAAATATTATGTATAAAACAACCAGCGTCAAAAGTAACAACAGCTTATGTCATGTTAGGAACGTTAAACTGACAACCGGTTGATGGAAGAACATTTAATATGAACATGGACATTTTCCATGATTTCACAAGATGGCTGCTTTCTTGACAGAGCCAGTTTGGTGATTGAAAAACTTTAAAAGAAATGGTCTCATTTGAGAATGTCCGAGACCATGGATCCAAAATGAAATGTGCTCATCCACGTCACCCTGCCAGTGAAAACATTGGAGGAGTTGTCTGTTTTCTATCGGTAAAATGATACTGATATCTAGACCTTTGCAAATAGTCTAGAGACGGTTGGATTTTAACGTTCCGGGATATTGGAGAGGATAACATTAAAAGGATTTTATTTACCTGTATACCGACCTCTGCAGACATACCTACATCCGAGATAAAAAATAATATGATAAATAAAGCCTGCAAAGGAGTAGCGTCCATTTGAAAATGGGAACTGCTTTGTGAGAAAAATGAAATTTTAGACCTCTGCCTATAGTTTGGACATCAGAAGAATATGTTGCGAAAATTGAATTTTTTAACAGGGTTTTTATGATTTTGTTCAACTTGTATTGAAGCGAATGAATTTATACTAATCAATATAAGTTACTGTAATGATAGTTTAACTTTTTGCAAAAAACAAGTTAGATGTAGGTATTGAAAAAAAATGCAAACTTTGCACTTTGGACATTTTCGACTTATTATCAAGGCAGGTATCTATCTACCTGTAAAGTATTGTGGACTAACTATGTTACATACACCTGTATAGGCAGTGTAAATTAAGAATACTGAGAGAAAGTATGGCAAATATGAGAAATCATCTATTGCGAGGTTAGGCCACCTTTTATGAGACAAAAGGGCAGGAAACAACAGACTCAGATAGTATATAAGCAGAGCAGTGAAAACATGACATGAGAGTGAAGTTTCGGCGAGGTCGGTAAAACAGGAACGAGGGACGGGGTCGTGCAAGCGAGTCAGGCACAGAGTCGGGCTGGGGCCCCATCGGGGTGATTGCGACTCACGGGAAGCAGGGCGGGGGCGGCGCCGCGGCGGGGGCCGGGGGCGCGGGGGCGCCGGAGCGCCGCTCGGGCGCGCGCCGGCGGGCGCCCGCGCCGTCCGAGTTTACATTGCCGCCATCCGCACAACGGGGGCTATCCTGGCAGTCTGCAACCACAAGAGAAAACAGCACACAGTGATCGCAGGTAACAGCGGGAAATCAGGGACAGGCCTGGCGCGCGCGCGATTGCCGACGGCGTCTCGCAACAAAATAAATCACAAACTACTCTTTAAAACACTCGAATATTATGGTGCAAGAGCTGGTAGTATCAACTTGGATCATTACAAGCGACGACCGTTTGAGGATTACATGGATTTGTAAATTTCAAAATCTATAATTTATCTAATAATAAAACATGTCTAGAATATTTTCCCAAAGTTTCAAATCAATCGGAGTAAAACTCTAGGAGAGAAAGTCTTTGGAAATTCTTCTCATTAAACTTAGCCGGCCTCGGAGCATCGCAGGTATATCAAGGCAACTGCTTAGCTATTGTTTGACTGTCTAGGCATGAGTAAAAGGATGCTATAGACATTACAGCGGCAGCAGGATCTTTGCCTTATGGAGCTGGAATCGACGATTGTACGTAATTAAAAAAAAAATTCTCCGTTTTGCTCCTACATAAAACTTAAACCGCTTTTTTCTCAAAATTATTTTTGTAGTCGGTGGACACGATTTCTCAAAAACTAATGCACTGATCTTATTGAAATTTTGCACACATCTTCTAGATGGATTGTCTAGCGATTGAACGAAGGTTTTTTGTTCTTCTTTGATCACATCTTTATTTACAAAGCAAAACGTGCTATAGATTTTATCGAAAATTGTATTTTTATGTATAAAACTTAACCAAAATTTTTTTTTAATCGTTCGTTCAATCACGAGCTATACTCACAAACAAACAGAGAATATTCGGTTTCAGATAAAGCTATTGTGAGTTATCCTGATCCCCGCAAGGATACTTTTTTCTAAGGGGTCTCCAAAAACCAGGTCCCAGAGGTAATTAAGAAATGTTCAATATTAATGTTTTAAATTTGCAAGAAATTTTTACATTTTTTGTTGGTTTTAAAACGCTTTTTATTCATATAAGAGATCATTTTAAACCGTATATTCTATTTATTCCCGTATTTTGAGGCATTACTCACTACTTAAAAGTTCGTTTTTTTATTAAATACACCTTAATTTTTATTTAAAAATAAAAATCCAATGTATGAAATGTGCCAATAAATGACATCATTATAAAACAGAATGCCGTTGGTAGCGGCATAAATTATGTATCCGATTGTATCGATAATTGGTAACTGATTTTTCGCAATTCGATGGACAAACATCGGTCTTGGGCACCAGTTATATCTCAGTTACCAATCATCGATACAATCAGATAGAAATTTCAAATAACTGTACGATGTGTAACCAGTTAAAATAACGGTTTGACCATCATTAATACCCTGCCATACGCGAGAGGGGGCATTCTTCTGCTGTGACCTATTCCCCTCTTCTAAAGGACTAGTTTAGTGTAGGTAGTATGATAATTGAAATAGGTGAAGCATATTAGTAGTTATAACAATCAAATCTTTTACGTACTACCTCGCTAATAAAGCAGAACTGAAGGGAAATTGGTTATCATTTATATTATTTATACATTTTTTTAAATGTTTTCCAATTAATTTGAAATTTATAACATCTGTTAAATGTCATAAAATATGCATAATCTTACTACACTACAATACTAACCGCATATTATGCTCAAATTTCAACACCCGAATAAAAAGATTTAATTATCCATAGATTTTTTTGATTTTTATAGCTTTGTGGTTTAACATAACTAAATTAATAGTTTGAATACATGTAGTTAGGTGTTAAAAACATAAATACATTTGCCAATAACCACAATAACTGGTGACTACTAAATTTATAGATATACTAGCTGTACCGCTAGTATATCTATAAATATACCGCTCAAAAATGCCGTAATTTTACATGTCGGTTCCTAAAGAATAAGTACGAAAAATTTGGGTACAAACATTATTTTAAAAAGTAATAAAAAAAATAATAAATAAAATTTTATATTAAAAGTTGTTACAGGAAGTTACGGACAGACAGACAACGAAATTATTATACGTATTTAGACTAGCTGTAACCTGTCAAAAATGACGATACTTTTACATGTCTGTTCCTAAGGAATAAATATGTATTTATTTTATTTTTAAAAAGATCGAAAAAAATATTGTTCAAAAAATTTTTTCGAAAAAAAAATTTTTGGAAAAAAAAAAATCCTAAAAAAAATATTCTAAAAAAAAATTACGCGGACGGCCGGACAGATAGAAAACGAAATAATGATAATTAGGATTATAAGTAGAAACACTGTACCTATATTATGAGTGTTACATGGTATGATTTTGAATTTATCAGTTTTGCTGTTCAAGCTAACAATAGAACAAAAAATCATTTCAATCGTTTCATATAATATGTATTTTTAAATTTGTTAATTAATAATAATATTTTTAGTTTATTATTTTTACCAAAAATCAATCATTTTATTTAATAGTCACCATATCAAGAATTATGGTGCCGACTAAATTGTTTACGAACGCGATACTAGGTGGCAGCACAATATCACCATATCAAGAATTATGGTGCCGACTAAATTGTTTACGAACGCGATACTAGGTGGCAGCACAATTGTTCGCAACTGATACACGAAGTAGTCTCAAAATATGGTAAGTTAACCCGGACGACCGATCTCGTCACTCTGGTTTCCCTCAGGGCCTGCGCACTCTATCCATAAAGTTTCGATTCCGTTATAATGGCATCAATTCTTTTATGGGAATTTTTTTAAATTTCATTTTTCGGCGGTTCTAATTTGGTGTCAGTACTTACCTACCCTTGCCAACTATTTTAACAATTATTGTAGTGGTATTAATGTTGGTTTCGCAAAATGTTCACATTGGTTACACTGTTCACAAATATTCTGTGGTTCACAATTTGCGACGCCATTTTAATTTTTCAATATCAAATATGTCTTTATTTTGTGGCGATTTTGCTTGTTTATTTTTTTACAATCCCGCTACCACGTCACCGCCTCCGACATTGACATCCTCTGATAATATGTTTGTTTCGATATGAAACTGAATATTGACATTTCACAAAGGATATCTGCTACAAAAACGAAATATTTTATCGTCCTTTTGAACTGTCATACTGAAACCGAAAATACACGTGAGTGATTGTATTTTATATTTATATTAATTATATTTGGAATGTTTTATTATAATTGTGTTTGAAAGTTTATTAGAAAAAGTTATTTTACAAAGGAAAACTAATTTACATAGGGTATAAAAGCGAAGGCAGCAATATCCAAAAAATTGTTTTGAATGTAGTCACAGAGGATTACTAATTTAAAATTAACCGAATTCTAGATTTTATGTATTATTTTATCCCTTCCAAAATCTTGTTTCCTATAAATTTACAGGCTATGTTTCCCATAAAATCTCAATACTGTTGACTCATTTGTCCAAGTTTTCCGTATGATTAAAATACAAAAAAAAATTATGGTTAATTATTATTACATCATTATCTTTGTATAACATGCATACAATTATTAATTAAGAGTTATTATTATTTCACTGCTGGTTTTAGAAAGAACAGAACTTCCCACTGACATGTGTAAATGATAAGTAAAATTATTATGTCTACAGATTCAAGTCCAAGGAGATGAATATTGGTGTGACGGATGAATATCTCAATGGAATCCTCAGAACCCAGCTCCAGCAAAGGAGATGAGGGTAAGAATATACAACTATAATCTATAACTAAATATTTTTTAAACAATGATTGCTTGTGTTGTATTTTTTTTAATACACAATACATACATTAATAAATGTTTACAACATGAATAAAATAAATTTAAATAACAGTACTAAAATATTAAACTAGTAAACTAAAAAGTAATTTCATAAATAAATTTACAAAATAAATAATTTAGTTAAAGTATGTTTATGTTAATAAAATTTAATTAAAGATGGACACACTCTCCCACACTTGTTAATTTAATTTAATTGTTAATACCCATTAATTTAATTTAATTGTTAATAAAATTTAGTTAAAAATGGACACACTCATCTGTCATTTTCCAGCGTTGTCAAATTTAACAGATTGTATTATTTTTAAGGTTAAAATCAAGAAGAAGAAGAAAGAAAGCGTTGCTGCCTAACCGGTCTGTAGCAGCATTCTTAAAAATCCATGCAGATGTAAGCATCGACAAAGAGGCTTCACAGACAGTGGACTTTGTAAAATATTATTAGAAATGTAAAAATAATGTGCATAATAATATCGAACCATGAGTACTTTAGTGTATTAAGTGAAAAATGCAGTTTTGAGATATCGGCGTTAGATGTTATAAATTTCTTTATCAAATTGATTTTCAATTATTTGTTTTAGAATTTTTTGAATATTGCAAGGATTTGGATTGCCTCACATGCACCCATCGATAAACCTTATATTTGCTTATAAGGTTTATCAATGGGTACAGCATAATATAACTATTTTATTATATTTTGATTGAGACAAGGTTTTATAAAAGAGATAAATCATTTAGACCTTCCGACAAATCTGGTGTTTTTAGTATATCTAAAATTAGTGTTTTGCTTTCCTGAATGGGAACATTAATGAATGATCTTGCAATATCAAATGATACTAACTTTTCATTCAATATCTTTTAAGGTATTGACTACATGAAATTTTAATTGTATACTTTGGTTTAAATACGTTGGAGTTATTTAATATTTTTGTAATGATTGAAGTTATTTTGAATGTTGGGGAATTGCATTACATTGGGATACTGCTGATCTGATGGGGCTGTTTCCTTTGTGAATTTTGAGAAAGCCGTATAATTTTGCGATCATTAACACTGTTTGCCTTTTTTCCTTACAAATTAAACTTATGGAAGTTATTGTCCGATCGTCCTGATGAAGATATAATACAGTATCGAAATCATTAGACGTTTAAAAAAAATATGTGTGGTTTTTAACGCTATAAGCATAAAAAATATTAAATCATTTGTTCTACTTTTTTAGTTTCAAACCGCTTGATCTTACTGACCGGTTATATTATTTGCAATGCATTGTAAATGATGTCTTATTGATATCTGTTCTTGTATACGCTTATTTAATTGAAAATAATTATTCTGAACATTGAAGTGTAAAATGACAATTGAAAAGAATACTTTTTTTGTTGTGTATCCAGAATAATTATTATGTATGTGTAATGTATATGTATGTAAGAATCGTTGAAAATACTGTCAACCCATTAGAATGTACTCTGTTTATCATATCTTCACACTTTTGATCATTTAGATGATATTCCTAACCTTTTTTTATTATTTTAAAAATTTATTATTTAAATAGGAAATATAATAATTTTATATTTCTTTATATATACAGCATTACATATAATTATTTAAAATTTTATTCTAACTAAAGTATCACATATTTTTTTAGTTTCCTCTTAAAGTTGTTATATTATTTACATCTCTAATGTCCCTGGTAGTTTTATGTATAGTTTCGTTGTAGTAGTAGTTTTATATATAGCACTGTGCATGATTAAAATTTGTGATTTTTTTTTAATGTAATCTTTTCATCTTCTCTTGTTTCATGTTTGTCATGTTTGTGTTTGTTTTTTCTTAATACTTCAAAGATGTTGTATCCATTATTAATTTTATACATAAGTAGAAATAGAATTAAATTTAATTATTTGTCTATTATTGGTAAACTTTCTAGCACCACTTTAATTCTTGTGTATTGATTTATTTTTAGTATAATTCTTTATGCTTTCTTTTCGAGTATTGTTATTTTTTCAATTCTTCTTCAACCCAGAAATAGTATACTGTCGCAGTAGTTGATGTGGGGGACAATTATTGCGTTATATAATATATTTTTGCTCAATTCTGTTTTGATCTCTTCTGATTCTTTCCAAGGGTGAAATTCATTTTGCTATTTTTTGTTACATATTTTGTGTTCAATGTAAAGTTTAGTTTATGATTTATAATTGCTCCCAAATATTTTACATCGAATTGGGTAGGAATTTATTGCAATGTTTTTTTTAAATCAATATTCGTTGAATTTTTCCTTTGTATATTTGTACTTAAAACAATCATTCTGAATCTAAAAAATATATTATTTGAATGTTACATTTTTTATCACATCACTTAAATAATATTAGTAATAATATTAACAGGCAATGAAAATTGACTACCACATGAATACGAAGTGTAATCTTATTTTGTATAATCATCACAAATCATTGATTTCCTTTATCTATTAAAATGGTAGCTTGTGGTGTAAATTATTTACTGATCAATGCTACATTTTATTTTCTAAAATATTAATAATTACAAAATATATAATATTGAATTTTTATTTTCTTTGCGAGTTTTGGTATTTTAAAAAATATTAATTCTATGTTTTTGAATTGAATGAATTTTAAATATGAACATTGTTTTTAAAACAAAATCATCTATTTTAATCTGAAATTATGTTCATTATGTAAACATATTCCTTCTCTAAACATGAGATTTTTCTTTTACAGAGAGGTACTGTGTAAAATTTAAAAAATATGCTGTAACAATATTGACGAATTTAAAAATAATTGTCAGTTTTCTTTGCCAATTCTTTTTCTGACTCTTATTATAGAATTAGTGGATAATACATTTTTAATTAAATGTACCATCTTTTATTGTTAAACCTTATTTTCATTTTCAGAAACAAACAGCCGTGTTCTGAAAATTGTAATATTGCTATTTCTGTATCTTGACAGTTATTTTATAACATTGTAATGCAGTTAATTTTGACATTTTAAGTTTGACAGATTTGAAATTAATGAATTCAATCAATCAGAAAGCTCTAAAACGTAAATAAACGAAAGTAAAATAAGTTATTCATAATATGTGAATAACTTAGCGTTTGTTTACGTTTTAGAGCTTATCTGATTATTTGAATTCGTTAATTTCAAACCTGTCAAACTTAAAACGTTAAAATTAACAGCATTATAATGTTATACAATAACTGTCAAGATACAGAAATAGCAATATTGCTATTTTCAGAATACGGTCTAAATATTCATTTAATTGAAATAAATAAATAAATAAAGAAAAAAAGGACAAATATATAAATAAATAATAATATCTCCCATAATCGCAAGATGTCACTTTGCAAATAACAGTTGCCATTCTATTTTGGTCTATATTCTGTGGTTTCCCTTCAATACGAATAAATTAGGGATGGGTCGTCGACGTATTTACCGTCGACGAAACGAGACCGTCCACGTCCATCCATCGACGAGACTATCAACTAGTTGAATTCGTCAACTAGTTGATGCGTCAACTTCGTTACGCGGACGTCCCGGACGTTCTATCTAAACGTCGGGACAATGGTCAACTGTCTACGGTTCAACGCGACGCTTCTCGACGGCTCCGCCGTTGGCTATTTTTATGACGTTAATTTTTAAAATTTAAAGAAGTTCGAAGGAATATAGTTTCGGGGAAAGTAGAACCGCTACTTGTGCTTATTTGTAAAAAGAAATATTTTATTATTTATTTGTTTACGCACATTATAGGCTTTTACATATTGTTTTATGTACTTCTTTCTATTTATAACAAAGAAAGAAGTAGGTATACACAGCAATATCAGGTGTTAGCAGTAAAATATAAATATAAACTACATATATAAGCAGTGAAAGTATTGGGTATAAGCATTAAAATGTGAGTAAATAAAATTGAAGGAAACAATGATTTTGCGTAATAAAGGCGCCAGTTATGAGGTGCGGTAAAAAATACTTTACATTTATTTATTATCTATAAATTTATAAATAAATACATAATTTAAAAATACTTTACATTTGAGATGTTATATAGAAATTCATTGAAGAATACATCTTTCAAAGTCAGGCTTTCACTTTGTGGTGACATTATTAATAAATAAATATATCTGTATTATTTGTCAACTTTAGTTTAAGGCTCAATCTGAGAAAAGGAACATTGTTCCCGAAACATGTAAAAAACCAATAAAAAGTGGTGTAAACAAAATTATAATAGATTTACTTTTTTATCTTTAAAGTTGAAAATAGGGAATTTTTAATAAAAATTAATTAAACCTAAATTCAAGATTATATTACATATATAATAATTAATGTTGGACTCCTGAATAAGGACCATAGTTAGGTATAGAAAATTGTATTCCCTACAAGTTATATCATTTATATGCTAAAGTTGAAAAGTAAGGAAATAACACAATAATTAAATTTTAGCATCCCTTTTCAGGTAGATATAAGAAGTCGAGATCGATCGAATAAAATATTGATTTTAGAAAAATATCTAGCCGGCCTGTTAATTAATAATAGTTCAATAAAAAATAAAATAATTAAACAGAATTGTTTTATTTTATACAGCGTAAAATTGGGAATTCACCGAATCGTCGCACGTGACATCACAAAAAATCAAGTAAAAAAATAATAGATAATAGCTTATTAAGCCTATCTCGCCCTACGCATGTATTCAAATTTCAAATCTCTAGTCATAGTTCGTGTACACAAATCTGCACTCTATGGTAGTGTACTTTAGAGTTGAAATGAAATTACCCGTCGAGCCGTCTATGACGTCTATGGCATGTACAAGTCGACAGCGAGAGATAAAAGAGAAATAAACGGAGACGTTTTGTCTTGCTCTCGCTCGTTGCTTTGCATTGCGTTAATCTCGAATCGTCCACCGACCACGGCGTCCGCTGTCCACCGTCTACGAATTCAACTAGTCCATGCGATAAACGTAAACGGTCGACGCGTCGATGCAACGTCAACGGTTGATTTCAACTAGTCCGTCCATTCAACGCCCATCCCTAGATACTATATCACGAACTTTTGTAGTTTGATATCTATTATTTAAGTAGTTTGTAAATTATTTCAAAGCATTTTATTTTATTCCAATTCTTGACAATTTTTGCAATATATAATTTCTCGATCTCTACTTTCAAACGCTCTTTTGAGATACAGGAATACAGCATATATGTAGTACATTACTATTACATACGAGTATATGTATGCAATACAACATGTATGTAATAGTAATTTTTCAGGCATCATTTTAACTCTTGTATACCTACCTATTCCTTTTTAATATTATTCTTTGCTTTATTTTGGAGCATTGTTATTTTTTATTTTTTTTGTTGTTTTATTGTTGTTTTATTTAATTTCTTTAGTTGACATTGTGACGAATTGATGATTGATTGAAAACATTAATAACCTCGCAGGACATATGTATTCCTGCCTTGATTATGAGTCGAAAATTTTCAAGCTATCATGACCTAATATTTTTTCAATATTTCTGACATATTTTTTGTGAAACGTTGGACTATCATTACAGTAACTTATAACGAATATGAATAATTCATTCCCTTTAATACAAGTCAAATAAAAGCCTTCGAATTCCAATTGGAAATCATGCCAATTGGATTTTTTTCGAGGTTTTTATCATATCTTATTTAACTTGTATTGAAACGAATGAATTTTTCGTAATCGATTTGAGTTAGTGTAATGATAGTCCAACGTTTTATAAAAAATAAGTCAGAAGTATTGAAAAAAATCAAATTTTAATGTCGCATATCTCCATAACTATTGATATTAGGTCATGATAGCTTTCGACTCATAATCAAGGCAGGAATATATATAGTCCTGCGAGGTTATTAATGTTTTCCAAATAACCCTGTACACATGTAATGATGTGTACCTAATATAATTTTTTATACACACATAACTGCTTTGTACTTTATATTTTTAATTTTTATAATACTCACATTTTAATGCTTATACCCAATACTTTCACTGCTTATATATGTAGTTTATATTTATATTTTACTGCTTACACCTGATATTGCTGTGTATACCTACTTCTTTCTTTATTATATATAGAAAGAAGTATATAAAACAATATGTAAAAGCCTATAAACAAATAAATAATAAAATATTTCTTTTTTACATATAAGCACAAGTAGCGGTTTTACTTTCCCCGAAACTATATTCCTTCGAAGTTCTTTAAATTTTAAAAATTAACGTAATAAAAATAACCAACGGTTGTGCCGTCGAGCAGCGTCGCGTTAAACCGTGGACAGTTGACTATCGTCCCGATGTTTAGATAAACGTCCGCGACGTCCGCGTAACGAAGTTGACGCGTCAACTAATTGACAAATTCAACTAGTTGATCGTCTCGTCGATGGATGGACGTGGATGGTCTCGTTTCGTCGACGGTAAATACGTCGACGACCCATCCCTAATTTCAACTAGTCCGTCCATTCAACGCCCATCCCTACTTAAAACGTATTTTCTTCTGTTACAAATGTCACTTTGACGGCTCACATTTATATACGAAAAGTTTTCTCGAATTAGTTAACCTAAAATTATTTAACAATTATGAGCGACAGGAAAAATTATTCCCGCAATTTAATCTGCATTAAATATCCCGGAATTGTTGATAATCCGGACAAAGCAATTGAAACGTTGGGTGGTGTTAAAGCAATATCAAAGGTATACATCAGATTTCCCATTTTCTCAATGTGTTACTAATGCAGGCAGAGTAGTTATTATATTTTAGTCAATTTTATTTGCGTTTGGAATTTTCGACATAAATAAGTTTTTGTTTCAGCGAAGGGAAGAAAAAAAAGTAATCTGTAATTTTTACTACAGCATTTTAGGTAACAATTATTTGAAAAGTACCAATGTTTTCGTTGAAATTTATATTTATAGCTAGACTTGACTTTAGCCTTTAGCAAGATGGGTTTAATAACTTTAGGGGTTCTTACACTTTTCGTACAAAATAATCCACATTTAGCAACACCACCACTACCAGGTGTGACAATTATAAAATGTTACTTTTTTTCATTTTATGGAATTTACCCCAAATGCTTAGAACCATACAAAATATTTTTGTTTCAGAATTACGTGCAGTAAAATTGCAACTCACGTTGTGGTATTTTTTTTATTTCATTGCAGGCACACTTGTCTTTTGGACTGTTGAAATTTTCTTTTCTGAATGATTGGAGATTGCAAATTTCAAAAATGCAATAGATAAATGTAATGAAATATTTTAAATCTGTGATTTTTAAAACGATTTGCAGGTGTACTCTTCTGGAGTTCGTCGCCTGGAGCTGAAGTTTCGACCCAAGGATGCTTTTTGTAAAGTTGCCTCCAGTAACACTCACTTTACTCCGGGTTTACTTTTGAAGGTTCGTGTTAAGAAGAAGAAAAATATTATTTCTTCAGATGAAGGAGGCACAGTTGTGGCTACAGAAGTTGTCGGAATAATTAGACAAAGTTATCATTTTGAAAGTAAGTAATAAGATTGGGGTTAAGGCTCTAACCAGTGTTGCTATAAATATGATAAAATGTAAATACTTTAAGGAACGGTACACATGCACTCTTTAAGTCAAATCACATTCTTACAAAACTGCTATAATAAAAATTGAACAATAATTATTTTAAGATAAAAGAAAATAATATTGAAAAATTAATATGGCGCATGAGAAATACAAATGGATTTGAAATTACAGATTAACACTTCATGTAACCATTTTTTAATCAGGATATTATATATTATATCTAGTTTTGGTTTTATTCTGATCTTATTTATGAGTGGTTTTTATGAAACTGTTCAGCATTAACTAAAAAAACCTATGTTGTTAAATACAAAATTATTTTCATTAAATTAAGTTTTGAATGGTATGATTGTACACTAATGTTGAATGGAAAATAATAGATTGTAACAATTAAGCGATTAATTAAAATTTTAGTGATTCTTTAGTACAACATTATTTTTGTCCCATTTTAGCCCTCGCTGATTTCCAGTATTTACCTCTCGTCTTTAAAGATGAGGAAGATCCTTCTTCAGGATTGAAGTGTATCATTGACCAACTTGTGCCCTCAGGAATGCCTGATTTAGAATGGCTAAAGTAAGAATCGATTTATCTTATTCGATTTATTGCTAGAGATTGACAGATTTATTGCTTGTATATTTGGAATCGTTGAAACCAGGCTTATGTTGACTCTATGTTTTTTGGAGCTCCCATGAAACTTTTTATTACAATTCGTGGAGCTCTCATGAAAATTACATTCACAAAGGCAAATATTAAAAGGATATTAAGGTCGCTAAGTTAACCATCTCTATTTAATTCATCCACTTGGCTGGCAGTTCTCTCGCTCCCATTTCCACTACATAAAGTCTTGTCTTATAATCATTCTTGGGGATCTCACGTAGTAATTCCTTGTATTTATTCATTTTATACAAACGGCCATTTGGAACTTGACCGTTTCATTAGTTGGGGAGCTTCTGTAGTTATAAGTACTTGTCGGTTTAGCGGTTAAGATGTTTGCCTTATGATCCAGTGATCAAAGGTTCAAGCCTTATCCCGGGTCAGCAAGTTGGTCCTATTTATTTTAACATAGGCGTTTAGCTTAGTGTGAATATACATACTAAGAATATTGATATAGCACATATTCTGTGTATGCATCTCATTTAAAAAAATATATTTAAAAGTACGTATTTAAGTTTAATTAACAACAGTTTAATTGTACAGTAAAACTCCCTTAATTCGAACCTCGATAATTCTAAATTTGCCATAATTCAAACCCACAAGTCCCAAAATGTTAATTTCATAGTAGATGAACCCCGATAAAATTTTAATTCGAAATAATTTTTAGTCCCTTGCCCCATAAATCAATACATTTTAGTTCACATACTTAATTCGAATGTTTTTTGAAATTTGATATGATTCTAAGCGAAAACAACAAATATTTTGATATCGCGTAGTCGAATCTATTAATATGTAATAGAAATGTTGTGATCTTTGTATTAGCATAATATTACATAAATTACATTTTAGAAATGATTACTTTGAATTTCATTAATTTTTAATTAACGGGGTTTCGCATAATTCGAAATGTTCTTTTTGGGTCCCCTGAATTTCAAATTAATGAGGTTTCGCCGCATAACAAAATATATTTTTTCTAGCGCACCAGTACCCTATTTTTTTGTGCCAGCATTGTTTTCCCGAATGAACACGCCTCAAAACTATGCCTATGCTGCCTCAGCCGAGAAGGAAAAGGAAGGAGATTCCAAAAATATAATTAGTAGGGACAGAAAAGCGCGGACAAGGCACGCTACTTATGTCAGCTTTAATCACACGGACCCCATACCTAGTGAACCTAACAAGTTGGCCTTGCAATCTATTATTCCCGGTTCCAAACTATACGAAATTGTAAAACAGGTAACTTATTTTATTCTTAGCATAAATTTATAAGTCTGCGATAGTGGTCATGGTATGACCAGGTAAACCTGTTACAGTAAAACCCCATTAATTCAAACCCCGATAATTGGAAATTCGCCATAATTCGAAATTTTTAAAACCCACAAGTCCCAAAATGCTAATTTCATAGTATATTAACCCCGATAATTCTAAAACCCCGGTAATTCGTAAATCGAACTAATTTTTAGGCCTTTGCACATTAAATCAATATGTTTTAGTTCACATAATTCGATTTTTTTTTAAATTTGACGAAATAAAAAAAAAAAGATTTTTTCGCAAATGAAAACAACAGTTGTCAATTTCGGATACTTTAGTAATGAAATGTAGCTCTCTTGGCATAAAAAATATTGAGTTTTCGAAATGATTTCTTGAAAAATGCAAAAATGCAGACGTTTTGAGTTTTACGATTTTTGGCGAATTTCGCAAACGCATCGCGATTTTTGATTTTTCTAAATAATTCTAAATAATTTTTAGTCCCTTGTGACATAAATAAATACACTTTAGTTCATAAAATAAAGTATTTAGTATTTTTGTAAGAAATATTTGAACATGAAATAAAATTCAGACAATGTTGCCCACAAAATTGCCCTTGGGTCTTAAAAACCTGGAATATGCGGAAAGGCTGAGAGTATTGAAACTGCCCACTCTTCAGGAGCGATAAGCAAGAGGTGACCTCATCGAGACATTCAAGATTCTATCGGGCTACTACAATATTCCTAATATGACAGATATGTTTGCATTTAACACTAATGTGGGCCTTCGAGGACATCATCTGAAGTTGAACAAGTCTCGGTTCTCGTGTAACCCAAGAAAGCATGCATTAAGCAATAGAGTGGTCAATATGTGGAACAGTTTGCCCGAGGATGTTGTGTCTGCAGCCAGTGTCAACCAATTTAAGAATAGGCTGGATATTCAAATGAGAGACAGTGATATGGGCCTATCAGCTTAAGCTGCCTGCCCATTATCAATAATAATAATAATAATAATAATAATAATAATAATAATAATAATGTTTAAAAATACCAAAACAATGTTCTGTATGTGTATATGAAGTGGCGCAGGGCAAACCAAAACAACCTATTCTATGCATGGGTGATATATAATACGTACATGTGATATGTTTTTTCCTGTAATCTTTGTATTATTTTTTACTTTAGCATTTCGAAAATAAACCAATATGGTCAAAAAATGAGCTCTACTGCACCACAAAAATGGCAGAGTTGCAGATAAAAACCATTTTACCGTGCGTGGCCTACTATTACCTCAATGGCCCATGGAGAGGACTGTGGGTGAGGTTTGGATACGATCCACGGAAAGATCCACAAAGTAGATTGTTTCAGTGCATGGATTACAGAGTGAGGAATACGGGTAATAATATACATTTTTAATAAAGGGTTTTGTTAAAAATCACTATTTATTTAACATTAGTTATTCAACTCCCTTTTACAGGGTGTCTTGTGGCTAGCATCAAAAACTTTAGGAGAGTCTTCCTCATTCAATTTTGAATAGAAAATATTCTTTACGCTTTGGATAAATGCCGCTTTGGTGGCACTCGTAGCGTAGTGGGTATGACACTGGCTTCCTACACCGAGGGTTCCGGGTTCGATTCCCAGTGAGGTTACAATTTAATCTATATTTTCTTAATTATTGTAAATAATGTTCAGTTTATTACTTTTACATAAGAAAAAAGGTTCTATATAAGTTATTGCCTTAAAAAAATTGCAGTCCAGAATATACATTCTGATATAAATGAATAATAAAAACCCACATTTTTGTAAAAAAATAGCCGAAATATGCATTTGCAGTGAATTTCCAGCCTTCATTGTAATATTTTTTAATAAAATATTACAATTAAGGCTGTAATAATAATAATAATGATAATAGTAAAGCATAATTTAATATTCAAAACTGGAAAATGGCAGCCAGCGACAGAGCAGCATGGAGGACTTTCTTGGAGGCAGCTAGGACCCACCAAGGGTTGTAACGCTCAAGATGGATGGATGGATCATTTAATATTCTATTTACATATCATTTTTATTATTTCCTGAAATTTTTTTATTATCTTTTTTATCTATAAAGATCATGGATTCTATCAATAAATACATAATGTCATAACTATGAATAGAACACAACGTTGTTTACTTCACACAATGACAGTTTAATTAAATAAATTAATTAAAACGTTTTCGATGCTTACTGCATCATCTTCAGTAATATTATATAATATAATTTTTCCTTTGTATGCAAAAAAGGAAAGAAATTGGACATTTTGGAAAATATAGAAATTCATCGAAATAATGATAAGGCCTTAAACATACAAACACCACTTATTACATCCCCCCTTCTTACCATACTAGCCCCTCCCAGCAACCACTTTCACTTTCCACCTGCCTGTCCCCCACTCCTGACAACTCCCGCCCCTATGTAGTAGATAAAATGTCTTCTAGTCTTAAGTTAGTATATTACTGAAGATGATGCAGTAAGCATCGAAAACGTTTTAATTAATTTATTTAATTAAACTGTCATTGTGTGAAGTAAACAACGTTGTGTTCTATTCATAGTTATTTACAATGAACTTCCACAAAGTTAATCACGAAAATTTCGAAATATTACACAATGTCATTTCAAAAATCCTGTAAAAAAGAAACAGTGTGAACATGGCTCAAACTTTGTCTTAAAATCATCGGGTTGAAAAATTTACCTGCATTATTCATCATCATAATGTTTTGGTTTTTAGGCGGACTGAAAAATTTGGTAAAAGGAACCCGATATGATCATTTTAACCCCTTGAAAGATAGAAGTCGATATCAACATAAGCGGAGCTTTTTGCGCAAGAATGAGAATGATGACCTTAATACAAAGCCAGCCGTGGATGTGGAAAAACCCTACATCTTCAGGCCAGGCACTTTACCCTGTAGGAGGCAAATGTTTTATCAGGTAAACTACTTATCAAATAACCTGTCAGATTTTAAGTAAATTATATGAGTAATAAATGAAGACCCCATAGGAAGAAGTTGTTAACTAACATTCAAGTCATTTTGAGATAATTAGACATTTGCATTTCGCCTTTGAAAAATATGTTTTACTGCTAATTCAAGATTACTTTTTATTGATTTATGTCAATAAAATATCAAAAAAGTATTTACAAAGAAAAAAAACGCATTTATGCACAAAAAATAAAAATATACATACTAATTTTCCCTAAAAAAATTTAGTTAACAATGATTTTTTCGCCTCTGGAACTCTTTTTAATAGAATAATACCTTTTTAAAATTAGTAAAACACAAACATCGAACAACCCTTCAAATGCTATCCGTTTTTACCATCCATTATCCAAAATTATAAAATACCTGGCGTGTTAATTAATAATATAAAACATGGTATGTACCATTTAAGATTTAGTACCATTCAAAAATAATATACATATAAGTACATATTATAATAGTCTTCAAATAAAAACAAATATATGACAGTACTGCCAGAGTAAAATTTATAACAGTATATGTATTAGGTCCTTACATATGAAATTGGCGTTTAGTATGGGAGGAACATAAAGCCGATTTTTTTTTATTATAATATATTTATTTAATCAAAGTATGTACCATTGCTATCTACGCACTTTTGCCATCTCATAGGTAGTTCATCGATCCCTTTACTAAAAAAACCATTCGGACGGGAATCAATAAAATCTTTGAAGGCGGTTTGGACTGCCCCATCGGAGTTGAATTTTTTCCTTTGCAAGAAGTTATCCAAATTTCGAAAAAAATGGTAATCTGTTGGGGCAAGGTCCGGAGAGTACGGTGGATGTCTTAGATGACATTCCAATTGAAGCTCCTCTAATTTGGTAGCCGTCTGTTGTGCAGTGTGTGGTCTAGCGTTATCATGAAGCAGCAGTGGCCTAGAGCGATTAACCAGCCTCGGTTGTTTAGCAGCTAGCTTTTCCATCATGGTTTGCAGTTGCTGACAATAGACATCTGCCGTAATCGTCTGGCCAGATTTAAGAAAGCTGTAGTGAACGACACCAGCACTAGTCCACCAAACGCTCACAAGTAACTTTTTTGGAGTCAATTTTCGCTTGGGGCATGGTTTGGCTGGTTCGGCAGGGTTCAGCCATTGCGATGAGCGCTTCCGATTATCGTACAGGATCCACTTTTCATCACAGGTAATGATTCGATTTAAAATCCCTTCATTATTGTGCCGGTTGAGTAATGCAACGCAGCAGTCAACGCGCGTTTGTTGATTTGCTTCACTCAATTCGTGAGGTACCCACCTTTCAAGCTTTTTCACCTTACCAATTTGCTTCAAGTGGATTAAAACAGTTTTATCACTAACACCGCAGCCTGCAGCTAACTCGGATGTGGTTTGCGATGGATCCGCTTCCACAATAGCCTTCAATTCTTCATTATCAACTTTGGTCTCCGGCCGTCCACGGGGCTTGTTCTGCAGGTCGAAATTTCCAGAACGAAAACGTTGGAACCAAAAACGCACTGTGTTTTCTTTTGCGGCTCCGTCGCCATACACATCATTAATCCTTCGAGCCGTTTCTGCAGCACTGGTGCCACGGTGGAACTCGTACTCGTAAATAACGCGATATTTCAAGTTTTTTATTTTGTAAACTGAGTGACGCAAAGAAAAAAACAATTGAGGAAAAAACAAATGAATTATAATTTTCAAAACACAAATACATGAGTAAATAGCTGTATAAATTTGGATTTGGAATTCCTAACCAAAGAGAAGATATTTGAGATCAAATTTGCCAGTACGGCAAAACGCCAATTTCATATGTAAGGACTTAATATTAATTACCCTAACCAATGTCGTACGTTTCTGCATTTGGATGATGATTTCTATTTGTATACAATAATTTTGCCGTGGTGCCCGTTGGGTTGTGTGGCGCAGCGGATAACACATCTGACTGCGGATCAGAAGATGCCAGGTTCGAATCCTGGCAGGTTCGAATTTTTTTTTTACGGTCGAGAATATTTTTATTGTTGAAATTTTAATTACATTTTTGGTTTTGAACATTCAAATTTGTTTATGTAAAAATTAAATAAAGACAATATATTAATTACCCTAACCAATGTTGTACGTTTCTGCATTTGGTTGATGATTTCTATTTGTATACAATAATTTTGCCAATAACATTCAAATTTGTTTATGTAAAAATTAAACAAAGATTAATTTTTTATAATGTTGTATAAAAGTAATCAACACTGCGAGAAGAGAAGAGAGTAGGTACCTACCTATCGAACTATGGTTTATTCCGCTCTGACTTATTAATCGGTTAGAAATTTGAATAAACACTTTGTCTTAATTATATCTAAATCTAAACTACCCGTAACTAAAAGTGGAAATTTACCAGATACAATTGACCGCGAAGCGGGTGACGTAGGCATAGGTAAACAATTGTGTTTGCTGCACAGCAAACACATTTGGCCGCGAAGCGTCCACAATAGCAAAAATGGAAGTTTGCCAGATACAATTGGCCGCGAAGCGGCTGACGTAGGCATAGGTAAACAATTGTGTTTGCCGCATAGCAAACACAATTGGCCGCGAAGCGTCCACAATAGCAAAAATGGAAGTTTGCCAGATACAATTGGCCGCGAAGCGGCTGACGTAGGCATAGGTAAACAATTGTGTTTGCTGCACAGCAAACACATTTGGCCGCGAAGCGTCCACAATAGCAAAAATGGAAGTTTGCCAGATACAATTGGCCGCGAAGCGGCTGACGTAGGCATAGGTAAACAATTGTGTTTGCCGCATAGCAAACACAATTGGCCGCGCAGCGGCCATCGCTGGCCGCGGAGCGGCCATCATTGGCCGCGAAGCGGCCTCAATAGCCGCCCGCAGGGCCTAGCAGTAAGCAATCGGCGAAGCCGATTGCTTTCCTGCTAGTTAACCATAAATATTCCAATCAAATTAAAATGCGTGTTAATTTCAGAATGATGGCATGAACATGTTATTATTGAAGATAACATGTTGTTCCCATTAATAACTGATTTGATTTTTATGAAAAAGTGTAGTTAACATGTTCATCCCTATGATTTGAACATGTTCTAATTATTTTTAAGTTCTGAACTTATTTCCAATGGAAAGAATGACATTATTTAGTTTAGAGGGCTTATTAACTCATTTTTGACAAAAATGTTAGTTAACAACTTCTTGCCATGGGGTCTTCAAATATGTAATAACTACATTGGTGACTTTGATTGTGGATCCACACTTTATCAAAGATGACGGCTGGCTAAAATATTATGAAACTATTGGTAATGGCTGCTAGCAATCTTCTGAATGGAGCGGGAAACAATCACACATACCCTGATATTGATTGAACTCAAACAAAATTAAGCCTTAAACCAGTAAGCTTAAATTAAGCCAGTAAGCCTTGGCTTACCCTATGAAGACTTCCATGCACATTTCCCATATAAATAGCTTTGTCTCTGGGAGACTTCTGTCATTTATCTTAACAAACAAAATTAGTTTAAATCAAATTAGTCAAAAATGAAATTTATTGAAATTTCGAATTCCCGCTATCAGGATAACCCCATGTTTATATTCCAAGACAATATAGACAGAAAGTTAGTATGAAAAATGTCAAGACATCTGTCAAATTTCAGTATTTCTATCATTGTAGCGAAAATACATATTGGCGTTAATTTGTAGATTTTGGACGAATAAATTATCAGACAAATGTGAAAGAAACTGTTTTCTACCAACTTTTAAATTAATATTAGTATTTATTTTCAAAATTTACGAATTGTACAATGTTATATGTTTACTAGCGGGTAAGACACAATTGTTATGATAACGCAAACCAACGTGTATGAGGTTACTTACAGTCTTTTCAAAAATTTCTCTCATTTTACAATTCTAAAACATGTTGAATATTGAATAGGAATATTATAATTGTAGCGAAGATGTATAACACTACTTTGGAATATCATAAAGTGTTTTTTTTTGGCAGTACAAAAGAAATCAAGAGTATACCAAAAGTGACTTCAGTTTATGCTACAGGTCAATTTTTTTGGTCATGGCACTTCGAGAATGTATTGTATACTCGTCAATGTTCGCATTATTGCTATTTATGCGAGAAAGAGACTGAGTTATATGACCGCTTCATGATAGATAATTAGTGTACTGCGCACTCAACATTGTGTCAAGCATGTGTGTATCGGTACACAACACATCTTTGAAGTGTCATGATCAAAAAATCATTATCTATTACTAAGTCAAATTTAATATCAAACATGGCCCCCATGTGGGTGGGGCCAACTAGGATGGTCCAGGGGCGCGGACCGATTTTATTTGAGTTGAAATGGAAGACTATTTTGCAGCGAATCGTTGATGTGATTTTTTTTATGTATAATTATTTAAATTGAGTATAGTTTTTTATCTATCATACCTAGAGTATTTAACTTAATTTTAAATTCGATAACAATATTTTTATGAACCTTTTTGTATGAAATTGGTTATTTTTTAAATTAGATTTTTTAATACAATATTTTCAATGTTGCTTAATAAATACATGTATAAGGTATAATGACTCAATTTGATAAATTTTCACAAATGTAATGATGAAATTAAAAAACCCTCAAGAAAAAAGTTTGGAAAAGAACGGGGGCCTGATAAAAAGGTACTGGTCCTAGGGCCCCCTTTAGAAAGTGGGGGCCATGATATCAAACGATTATCTTTTGAAAATGCTCGCATTCCTAGTTCTGATGCAAGAATACATACATGATATTATAAGTCCAAACTTGTTTAGTACTGCCACCTGAAGGTGCCTGAGATCGAAGGGATGCTGGCTAGGTTGGGAGAGGTGCTACCCGGTGCGCTTTGCCACGAGCGGCGCGGATGGCTTCCCACCGGCTTCCAGGATCAGTGCCGGGAGATTATGAACTCGCACATAAACCAACGGGCAAGGGAGCTCATCTCGCAGTCTAATCAGGTATGCAAGATCAAATAGCCAACAGACAACTCGAATTCATATTCATTCCAAAAAAATCATATAAATTTTTTCAGTTTTCACAATTGTTATTCTGTTCAGACCACTCTGGTCAACACTTCACCCGATTAATACAAAATGAACCCGAAATAGAAGTATGAAATATATTTACACAAATAAATAAAATAAATTTTTCAGTATATAAACGGTAACTATTTTCGAAGTGAGCAAAGAAATCAAGACTACAGAAAAAATCTTTTATTTTTGTTTCCATGGTTTTGCGACCTTAATTGTAAAGTCAGTCTGTATGTGAACATACAAAAATGTACAGTAGTACACATCCTGCATCTATTACTATTTATCAGGGGTGTGCAGTGAGAACAAGAAGCATAACTTTTATTTAAACATATACATATTTGAAAAAAAATCGATATTAAATATTTATCTGGCAGAGTATTATGAAATATTAAAATTTGAATAATATGTTAAATATGGTGATTAGGATATTATGAGATATATCTTTTGTTTCGGTTTCTTTTCAAAATATATGCTTAGGAAAAAGTCTTGCTTCCTATTCTCACTGTATGCATGCCCCTGCTATGTATGTATTTGTTTTTGCAATCTGTAGAATTTACTTGCGAAACTGTTTTGTCAACAGTGGCCTTATTAATTTCAATATGGTATCAATGATGTAAAAGTAGATGTAGGAATGTGTTAACACGCAAACATTTAAATTTTAGTGCTTTATAAAATTTGAATAACGATAAGCTATCTTTTGCTTTTGTTATTCTCGAATAAGCATTTAATAGGCTTTGCTTTGCTTAGTGGTGGGTTAGTGTAAACAATTTATTGACTTGTTATTGTAAATACGGACATATAATAGACTATCTCTGTAGAGTACACATTTAAATAATTATTTTGTTGCAGTCCGCTTCAACCTCGGAAGTTATCAACGAAGACGACAAAAGTAGCAACACCGAAGATAACCAGGTTTATGAAGATCAGGATGGTGTTGAGGCTCTTTCGGAGTTTGAGGATGATGACGATGATGATGATACAGTTTTCCAAGAAAATGAGACCGAGATCGAATTGACTGTCCCAGATTAGAATAAACAGAAAAGGATATGAAAGAAAACAAATTGGCATCTGAAAAACATATTTTATATTTATTGTGTGAATAAAAGTACTTTTGAATTATGTTGTGTTCCTTTTTTTTATCGAGTATGCAAAAAATGAAAGTTCTCTGCTATAAAATAGAAAATTTTCTTGGATGTGTTATCATTTTAATAAGGGTGATTGAGAAGGAGATATTAGAAGATAATTCTCCTTATTATCAGGATTAAAAGGTATTACATGTGTTATGACAAACACATGTTACAAATAGTGTATTCAAAGATCGGATTGCCAGGGATTGCCAGGAATTCTCCGCACATTATGCTGATTTTTTTTATTAAAATACGTGACCAAATTCCTTGAAAGATTTATGATTTAAGTAAGTAAACTTTGTTTTACGTTTCCAATAATTTTAAGTGTGTCTATTATTATCCTGGACACGATTTAGACTTTGTTAAACATACATATTTTAGAGATTTATTTACCAGCACATAATGAATTTCCTGTCAAGGTAATAATAATGTGTTAATTCCAAACGTCATGGATATTATCTATTGAAGAAGAAATTCATATAGAATTAGATTAGTTTCAATACAAAAAAGGTGTTAAATGACATTTGTGATAATATTCAATTCAATTTCATTTATTTAAAAATAATATGGACATGAAAATAAGTAATTAAATGAGATAGCGTTTACTTTGTGAAAAACCATTTTTAATAATTATGAATTAAATACGAAAACTTAGTTTTTTCCACTATTTTAATTTTGAGTATAACACAATATGTTTCGGAAACCTTCATTTCCTTCTTCAGGTGAGTTAAGAGGCTGAGGTGTGCGGGAGTGGATATATGGCTTGTGGATTTAGTAGAAGTGAAGGGGGTGTCTAGATGGTGGGAGAGCGGGAACATTGTAAGAAGGGGTGATGTGAAGGGTTGTATTTGATTATTGATGATGTTATTCACTCACAATGTTCCCGCTCTCCCACCATCTAGATACCCCCTCCACTTCTATTGAATCCACAACCCATAAATCAGACATCCACTCCCGCACACCTCAGTCTCAACTCACCTGAGAAGGAAATTGAGGTTTCCCAAACACATAGAATTATAAAAATAAAATAGTGGAAAAAACAAAGATTGTGTTTTATTCATAATTATTAAAAATGGACATGAAAAACTTACATTCAATTAGTACATGTGATTATATTTAATTAATATACATTGATAAGAATTATTATCAAAGATGTAGGAGAATCCTGCTTTGGAAAACCCTCGAAAAGATATGGAACAGATCAATGTCCAAAGTTATATTGTTCAGCACAGCGGTAGCTCTTCTAACAGGCATAACCATCGGGAAGCTAGTTCTGTATATTGGAATGTGAAACCACCTTTGCTGACATTATCTAAGGTATCAGGAAATACAAACCAATGCTCTGCATAATTTTAGGATTATCGATCATGATCAACAATCGATAAAAATGCGTAATCAAATACACATTCCTTCTAGTCTCTAAACTATGGTAGCCAAGCATACCCTGGAGAAACTCGGTTGGGTAAAGCCAAGGATTATGCCCATACTCTCCTATTTATTTTATCTATTTATTAACGCCCTTGAGGGCTTTTACGAACAATAAAGTAATGTGTAAATTGATGAATGAATACTTTAAACAATACATAGTGATAACCCACGAAATACGAACAAGAAATAATAATAATATAAAGTGGAAAGCAAATATATAGCAGTAGCACACTACTAAAAGATAAATATAATATAGGTAAAGTAAAAAGCAAGCACATATATAGTAGAAGCTTAAAGAAAGCATAATATAATAAGAAATATAAAAAAATTATACCTATATTTAAAGTAGAAAGCAATAGCACAAGCTTGGAAAAGCACCACTCAATAAAAATGTACAAAACAGTTAGTTATTATACATTAATGACGCTCAAAGTATTGAGTTGTAAAAATCTGCGCTGATTATTGCCGATTATTTTATTGAGTTTCATGAAAAGAATTAAAACTCACACTCACAGAAATGTAACCTCGAATATTTAAAGTAATTGGGGCAAACAAAAACTTTCTTTTAAAAAACGATCGCAACATTCGTGAGCTCGCAAAGTAGGTACATAGAATCTAGGGATGGGTCGTCGACGTATTTATCGTCGACGAAACGAGACCGTCCACGTCCATCGACGAGACGATCAACTAGTTGAATTCGTCAACTAGTTGACGCGTCAACTTCGTTACGCGGACGTCGCGGACGTTTATCTAAACATCGGGACGATAGTCAACTGTCTACGGTTTGACGCGGCGCTGCTCGACGGCACAACCGTTGGTTATTTTTATTACATTAATTTTTAAAATTTAATGAAGTTCGAAGGAA
>JADDOH010005271.1:0-41353 GCA_016648135.1 Agrypnia vestita | reverse complement strand
TGAGCCGGCTCATTAAGGCTGTAAGCCCTGGGCCATCGTACAAAAATATTTCCGTATATGTTTCTCATATAAATAGTTTTGTCTCTATTTATATGAGAATTTATATATTTATCGTAATTAAATAATAAATTAATTAATATGAGTTGACGTATCCGGCTAAGATTTTTTTATCCGCATTTTCAATTTCGTAATTTTCTGTTACTATAGCTGTATTATTAGATAATCAAATAATAACCTTACTTGTGACTTGTGACAGTCGTACGTAATGTTGACCGTGAACTAAAACTGGTTTTTGTAAGTAATGACCGATATCGTCAAAAACGTGATCGCACGACTATATTTCTCATTCCTTGAATTAATTATTCAATGTATTCTTTCTATTATTATTAATATTTAAAGCAATAACTTTGTGGTTGGACATTGTAACAAAGTGTTAGTTAAATTAATATAAACCACTACCAGAATATGGTAAAAAGGAAAAGGAAAAGCACTATGGAAGGGTCTAGAACAGTCTATAATTATCTAGAACGTCCGGGAGACGCCTGGAACAGCCTAGAAGCGACGGGAACCTTCTCCTAAATACTAGAAAGGAAATTAATCTTCTCGAGGAAAATCGAATCTTCTGAAACCAACGTGACTGCGTATAAATAGCGGATCTTGGTCGCGGTGCGAGTGTTTGTTTTGACATTCAAAGTGAGCCGCAAACGGCTCGGTCGATGGAATCAATCGTGGAATTTCGGAGCGATAGATATCGAGCGAAATATTAAGTGCGACTTCTATGTGCGAGAATTGAGTATTCTAACGAGTGATAAATAAAGAGTTAAGTTCGAGATAAATCGCGAAATAGTGTGACTCAAAGGAAGAGTGTTATTTTATTTTGTGTTAAGTAACTTTGTCCATTTAATTAACAATTAATTGATCATTAATTAATAAATCGTTACTTAATTTCCACTGTTTTCATTTGAATTATGTTTGTTTTTAACGCTTGACATATAATCATTAAATAGAAAAAAGAATTAGCGATGCCGTATATAAAATGTATGTTTATTGTGTCGTACATTTGGGCATGCATCAGTAAATATGGGAACTGAAAAATGAGGCTACACAATGGAGAAGTTTCATGATGTTGATAATACTATATTTATCTTAAAGGAATTAAAATATAGATCAAAATTAATAAACCTGTGAAAAAATTTGAAATCCGTCGGTAAATAACTGAGAAATAAATTATTCAAGTTTACGTATCAACAAGCGAACACGAGCCGCGTCGTGTAGGTAATGTGACCGCGCTGGACCATCGCATGAAACTAAATTATTTTTGCAGCACAACCTTAAAGTCCCATTACTTGTTCATTTGTAGAGATATTTTTGGGATTCTTTCTCATTTTTGTTTTATTTTTCCTAAATTTTTATAATTAATCTATAAAAAAATGGAAACTTCTTCATTGGCGGTAATGGGCCTACCACACGCAGGCCTGCGCAGGCCGGTTTGTATACGGAACACCGTGCGTGTAGTTACACTTCACCACACTTGCGCAGGCAAAAGTGTGGTGAAGTTTGTGCGTGTGGTAGGCCCATAAGACTGACTGCAAAGCTGGATTTTTTTTTGAGTCGCAATCCTAAGATTGGTCTGCAACAAGCATTCGATTTCTCAACTCCTCTCTGTCACCCGACAGCCTCTTCATCTCTTGGTAGGTGCTACAGCGCACATCTCCGATAACCTGGTCTACGTAGCTTAATTTCGGGCGGCTTCTACGATTATTGCCTTCAACATTTGCCTCAACGATGATAAAAAGCAGGCCTGGATGCCTTGTTTATGGCATATCCAAATTGCTCGTTGTTGGGCGATTTTGTTCCACCCTGCTCAACACCTCGGCGTTTCGGATATGTTCTGACCAATGGATCCTCACCATGCGCCTGTAGCACCACGTCTCGTACTGAGATATGGTGCTACAGATGACATAGATGTACAGAGATGAGAGAGCACACCGCGTACTGAGAACTCTTTACAACTCCTTGGTGCGAAATAGACTCGAGAGTGGCTCGATGATCTGGGGGCCACATGAGAGCAAGTACTCTCTTACGGTGGAGAAAGTCCAAAATAACTTTCTGAGATATCTCTACATGAGAGAATACGGGCATTATACTTGGCTCTACCCAACCGAGTTTCTCCAGGGTATGCTTGGCTACAAAATTTAGAGATTAGAAGGAATGTGTATTTGTTTACACATTTTTGTCGATTGTTGCGCGGCATGATCGATATAATACTTTATTATGCAGAGCAGAGAAATTATGCAGAGCACAGAGTTTGTATGTTCCTGATAATTACCTTAGACATCGTCAGCATAGATTGTTTCACATTCCAATATACAGGACTAATCTGCTGATGGTTATGCCTGTTGGAAGAACTACAGCTATACTGAACAAAATCGCTTTGGGTATTGATATATTCCGTGTGTCTGAAGGGGTTTTCCGAAGCAGAATTCTTCTACACCTTTGATATGAATGAATTTATATACGTTTGATATTTTGTTTGTATTATACATATGTTTGTAATGTAAATGTTAAATTAAAAATAAATAAATTGAATTGAATCTCAAAGCCCGCTAGCCTCCCGGACATGCCGATGGTCCATGTTTCGCTGCCATACATCAGCACACTCCAGACAAGAGTTTTAATCAGGTTCTCAGCGCAGCGCTAGACATTTATGGTAATATACATGAGACAGGTACTGTTTACCCGAGTACTTATAACGCGAGATAACAATGAGGTTGTTTGCAATGGTTTTTTATTGTTTGAAGTAAATTAGCGTGGCTAAGACGGCGTTTGTAATCGTTGAACAATTATTGTAAAGAAATAAAACCGGAAAATTCTAAACGCCAATAAATTGAGAGAATAGTCGTGTTTTGAATCCGATGCACAATTCCCCTTTTCATTTCATGGATTACAACCATCTCAACATTTTCAGTCTTCTTTTCTTTCTTTATCTTTGAAGTTTTAAGAATAGAAATGACACGTTTGTCAATATTTCTATGATTGTAACGAAAATGTTGGCTTTAATTTAATATACGAACTCTTAGGAGTAGAAATATATGAAACAAACTGATTTCTAACAACTTTTAAAATAATATTAGTACTTATTTTATATAATATCCATCAAAACTTATGTTTAAGACAAAACTCCACATTGCAATGACTGGTTTGCGTGATGATATAAACCTGCTTCGACATCAAATTAACAGATTTTTACATCATCTTAACATATAGACATCGTAGAGGTTCAAAATTACAATCCATGTAACAAAATATCGATGTAATTTTTTAAATTTAAAATTATTTATATGCCATTACTGCACAACTGTTGGGTGTTGAAAAGTGATATTGCACCAACGTATTCCAGGTGTAACAGAGCTAGTCCACAATACTTTATAGGTAGATTCTTGCTTTAAATATGAGTCGAGAATGTTCAAGAAACTATGACCAGACATCAATAGTTATGGAGATATGCGACATCAAAGTTTGCATTTTTTTTCAATATTTCTGACTTTTTTTTGTAAAAGTTGGACTATCATTACAGTAACTTATAACGAATATCAAAAATTCATTCCCTTTAATACAAGTCAACTAAAATGATAACAAACTTTAAATTCCAATTGGAAAAAATCCGATTGTAATTTCGGTGGGGTTTTTATTATTTTATTTGACTTATATCGAAACGAATTTATTTTTGATGTGAGTTACTGTAATTACTGTTCAAAGTTTTGAAAAAAAATAAGTGAGGAAATTGTGAAAAAATGCAAATTTTGATATTGCATAACTCCATAACTATTGGTATTAGGTCATGACTGCTTGAATATTTTCGACTCACAATCAAGGCACGAATCCACATATAAAGTATTGTGGACTAGCTCTGTTACACCCTGTATATGTAGACATAAAAACACAGGATGAAATTTCTGCTTCCTGAATCCTTTGTAGGTAATCCTCATTTCCCCAACTCGGGCTATCTACCTTCGATTGACAGCTTAGGAACTAGTTTCAAAGTCTGCTCAGAGATGGCGCCAGCCATAGTTGCAAACCCACACACGAAATGTGGTTGTCGTTATATCAAGTACCCTAAGGGTTCAGCCTAATCATACTAAAGGATGGCCCCCCTTTCGCTGGTAAAATATTAATGGAGCATAACTAAAAATATTTAAATACTACAGAAAACAAATGCTTTGGCATGCTCTGCGCTGTTGTGAATACAATACAGATACAGACATCGTATAGAGATCTTATTGATCTTGAGTTCGAGCCTTTGGCCTTCGCTAGCTGGCTTACAAAACGTAACTCACAGAGGATCTAGTATGGGGACCCAGTAGAGGAATACGTAGTTACTCCAGTAGCGACGAGAGGACAGCAACGCACGGAGGACCTGGTCTGGGGACCCAGCAGCAGAATCCGAGTTGGTCGCGACACTACAAGGCGCCATCCCAGGCGCTTGCCCAGCTTATCACCGAGGATTACTCCTTATATGCACCCACACCCCTTAGGAAGTATACCCAATAGCTCGAGCGGATAGACCGCCGTCAATATTTATTTTTTCAGAACTGAATTGATTTACTTAGATATTTTTTCTAGTAAATACAGCTGTTAGAATGCGACAACTATAAATTGACGTGCGAGGGAGGACGTCCCTGTCGCGTAACAGAAGTTGCCAGGGTGTAAATTTATTACACAATGCATAATATACTCAATGTCCGGTGACCGGTGTCGTAGCCTTTAACACAAATTTGTTCGGGCAGCACTAAAGAAACCATGCAGTAATGGCGGCCGTTCTATCTGTCAAACTGTCAGATGGTAATATCGGTCCATTATTTGCTTTTTCAGCTTCGCAAAACTTTAATACTTCATGGGCAATTGATCTTGCACCACCCCGGACTGTTTTGGATGTTTTGGACATAATAATTCAGTGTATATTGGAAATCAAGATATCACAGCTCACGCGCAAAGACGAGATTGAACTGAATGACAGGGCGAGGGGTTACCGCCGGGTGCGAGCGGGGCGGGTTTTAGTTCCAAAGTCGCCGCACGTCAAGTTACGTTGGGCAAGCAATATGTGGAAACATCATAGGGGAAAGTGAGGATTTTTAAAATAAATACACTATTGAAACACGTAAATTTTTTTGAAAGTCATCTTATTGAGTTCTATGAACATTGTACTGATAATTATGCATTTGTTTAAAAATTTCTCTCATGTCAGAATTTTAAGAGAGTTAAAAAACTTGAAATAAAACAAAGCTGTGCCATTTTACAAGACTTTTTAATTCGTGATTACAGATTTGAAATCGAACTAAGACAATCATTGCATCAGGGGTAAGTGCTAAAAGGCAATAAATTATCTATGCTTTGAAGAACTAATCTGACAGCTGTCGTGTTTTACCGCAGTATCTTTGGTTTTTACGATAAATTGTCTATTCTTAAAAGCCGCTGTGTAAAAATGGGTTAATTTGAATCGCAACTGAAACGGTTACCACGCAACGAGGCTTGAACACCGTTAGGAATAATATTACCACAACAGAAATTGTTCGGACGCGTAGTGTGCCGCGTTTTTGTCGCGTCCAGGTAACGCAATACAAACGTTGGCACGATTGACAAATACGGTTTAATGTGAGAATAAAACCACAAAACGAGAAATGATGGAAATAAGTTTTTTTAACCTAACCTAACCTATAGTCCACTGATAATGGTGGAAATTTCGTGAACCAATCCATGAAAAAGTTTATCTTCAACAATGGAACACATTAAAGAAAAAATTTGGTTTTTCAAACCTTTGAATTTCATCAAGGAAGTTATTTTTTTGCTTCTCAACATGATTGATTCGAATATTAACAAGTAGGTAAATCATAAAGACATGCTTTCGTTTATCCAAAATAAATATGGGAATCGTTTTGATAATAAAATATTTTTTTACAAAATTAGATTGACAGAACTTGCTTTTGTTCTCATGTAAAGTAGCGAAGGGAAAAACTTCATTTCAAAATGAAGACTACAACACACACACGTTCACCAGTTTGAAAACTACAAAGTGTACACTACAATTGTAGTAAAAACTACTTGAAGTGAAGCAATTGTAGTACTACGAAATGAAGTGAAGTAAATGAAGTGAAGTAATGCAGTAATTGTAGTATTAATGAAGTGAAGTAATGAAATGAAGTAATTGTAGTATTAATGAAGTGAAGTAATGAAATGAAGTAATTGTAGTATTAATGAAGTGAAGTAATGAAATGAAGTAATTGTAATAATAATGAAGTGAAGTAATGAAATGAAGTAATAGTGAAGTAAATTTTCAAATGAAGTGAAGTATTTTTTTCCCAAATGAAAATTTGGCGAGCTAAAAAAGAAAAAAAAAAAGGTCGCCAGCCAGATTTCTTCGTTCGATTCCAAAAAATTTTCAAACCATGAGGGGGGGGGTTGTTTCAGTTTCCAGAGATTTCTTCATATATCTACATCAACTTTCCAAAAATTTCACGTAAAAAATACACTATTTAAAATGTGTTTCTCATACTTTCGATAACTTTGAAGTGTATGTACTTTGTAGTGTTCGCTTTGAAATGAAGTGTACTATTTGAAGTTTATACTTTCAATAACTTTGGTGTTTGTACTTTGTAGTGTGCACTACATATCAAAATGTGCGAAGTGTGCGCTTCAATGTAGTGTAGTACTACATTGTAGTAGTGAGTACAGAGCGGACCCATCACTAATGTAAAGTTCAAATAATCACGAACGCCTTTTTGGCTGTCTGCCCTCGATATAATCAAGATGATTTTGTATTGCGTTGTTTTCGATCATTATAGCGTAAATTTTTTATCGTTAAGGACTTACCGTATATATATGTATTTACATAAATAAATTAATAAGAATCGATTATTAGAAAAGAATTGTTACCTCATCGCCAGTGGTGGCCTGGAAAAGATGGCAGTGCAGGAGCTGCTCTTTCGGATCCTTCACGAGGTACAGGAACTCGTTGGGGCTGCTCTGAATTTGCGAAAACCTGTAACAAGATGCATTTAATATAGGATAGGATAATAGGACACTCGCCTCGTGATCCAAAGGTCGCGGGTTCGAATCTCAGCCCAGACTAGCAAGTTAGTCCTATTTTCATAGCGCAAGCGTTTAGCTTAGTGTGAAAATAGTGAGAATATTGATGTGACACGTATTCCGTGTTCGCATCTCTATTTAAAAAAAAAAAAAACGTGACACAGCGTACGGTTTTTCGCTTGTATATCGTGTAACCCTTCACCCATGGGTAGACCTCTTTCCGTTTAAGAAATTAAAAAAGGCAATCGAATCAATATGCGTAAGCCGTGCGTTTCGTTGCGTTAGCCATGAGATGCGGCGTCTTCCTACGCTTCTTTTGCTACTTATTTCCCGCTGGATGACGAGTTGGTTTAGATTGTATTTTGGTCCTCTCATAATGTGTCCGAGATGCTCCAGCTTTCTTATCTTGATAGTTCGCAGCATTTCTCGGTGTTTTTCCGTATGCCGAATTCACTCTATATACCCACGAAAGGAAGTAAATCCATACTTTTTGAAAAAATGTATTTTTTGTGGTTTTGAATACCTGAGGTCATATTTTACCTTTCTAATAAACCTGTTTGCCGTATTTCTATCAAAATATTAAAATATAAGCATTTTTAATTTGCAATATATCCATCTGGGATATGCAAAATGTAGCTTATTTGCAATTTTAAGATTTTAATTATATAAAATGTCTCAAATAAAAATAAAAAAAAACCTTTTTATGTGTATTTGTTCAATAATTATTGACTGAGCGAAAAAATATATGAATATTAATTTGAATGATAGAAATTGCTCCATTGACGTTTCTTTGATTTAATTAGTAATTTGTTTAATGGAGATACTGCTTTTCAGCTTAGTGGGAAAGAATAGACATCTACAATTTATCTTGATTAATGACGCGATTTGTTTATTTTTACTAATACAATAATAAATTTAAAAACGACCACGAAAAAAATTATTTAGAAAGAACGGACGCCCCAAAAGTAACCAGTCATTGAGCCCGCTTTAGAAATTGGGGGCTAAGGGCCGGTTGTTTCAAGTTCGATCAAAGTAAGCGTTCTTTTAAAGCATAGATTTTTACGTTCTCCACCAATCAGACGATCCGTTTTCGTAAAAATCTATGCTTTGGTCGACCGCTTACTTTGATCGAACTTGAAACAACCGGGCCTAAGACGTCGCCAGTTAAAATTAGGGATGCATCTGATACCGATATCGTATGTTTTCCGCTGTATCGGTATCGGCGATATTAATTTGCCGATACACCGATACATTTAATTTCGCACTATATATACCGTTGCCGACAAACTTCTTGAAATTTTTTGGCATAGTGGGGGAATGCGCAGAAGACAACATTTGGGTCTCGTAGGTGGAATGGTACATGCGCAAATTTCCCCCCACTGCGCCGTAAAATTTCAAGATGTTTGCCGGCTACTGTAATCCACGTGAAAAAGCGCCATTTTCGCGCTTGACTCATTCATGTTTCAACGCGGCACAATTTATCTACGCTCGGGGACTCCCCGCGTTTCATAATTTCATTCCGAACACGGAATACGAGTCGCATCGATATTCTTAATTCTTGCTTCTTCTTCTTCTTCATCAGCCTTCATCTCTCCACTGCTGGACATAGGCCTCTTCCATACCCTTCCACCCTTCCTTATTGTTTGCTAATTGTAGCCATTTCTTTCCCCCCACACCGGTTATATCGTCGGCCCATCTCTTTTGAGGTCTTCCGATGCCTCTTTTATTCTCCCAAGGTCTCAATTTCAGAACTCTGGGAGGCCATCTTGTAGCATCCTGCCTTGCAACGTGTCCCGCCCATTGCCATTTTAGCTTCGCTACACGATCCATGATATCCACTACTCTAGTTCTGCACCTAATTTCGTCATTTCTAATTCTATCTCTTTGGCTTACTTAGCATAGATATCTCCATGGATCGTTGCGTGCATTTGATCTTTTCCACAATTATCTTTGTAAGGGCCATAGTCTCCACTCCATACGTCATCACTGGCAGTATGCACGATTCAAAGGCTTTTCTTTTTAGGCTAATGGGATCTCTTTGTTCTCGAAGAAATGTTTGAGTTTGCCAAAAGCAGCCCAGCTCAATCCTAACAAAACAAACATAAAAGCCTGTGCTGTGAAAATAGGACTAAATTGCTGGTGCCCTGGAACGGGGCTCGAACCACCGACCACCAGATCACTAGGCGAGCATCATGACCAATACACCAACAAGCTGCTCGTGTAATAATCCGAACGTAATGTTCTGTTAAATTACAATTTTTAAAACTACTTACAATACGAGTATCGTAAAATTATACTGCATAGATGCCCACCAGGTTTTCGCTCACGCTGTACATCGCCACTCGGGTAAACTTGACCCCTGCTGTTGACCATGGAGGAGTGGATCATTCCGTCAATATTTGTACGTCAACATAGAGGACTCTGTCCGTAAACAGTAACTGCCCGCTTGTGCATTAGGTGTTATACGCTTCCGTGGAATATCCCATTCAAAATCTCCGCTATTATCAGTCGTGTTGTTACGCTCGAAACTACCGAGGAGTGGAAAAACCGGATCTCATGCGGTGACCTTAACTTACTCCAAGTTAAGCATCGACGTAACAGCATTTAAGATATACGTGTGTGTGTGTGTGCGAAATGAACAATCGAATAAGTAAAAAAACGCAGGTTTTCAGGAGAGCCAAAGCAAAATGTAGGAATTTCGTCTGTTAACGAAATATCACTTAAATTGTTTTTTTTTTTATGTAATTACTCGCTTTCTTTTAACTCGTAGCTTCTGCTTGCTCGCTTGTCTGTCTAAAAAACTTTGGATCGATTTTGAACCCTTTTCCCGTGATCCAATCGAGCTGAAACTTTGCAGGCAGACTCGTGGCGAAGATAAAAATGATATAAAAAATTTTCGTTTTAAAAAAAACTAATAATTATAGTATATTTTTGGATTTTTCGAATTTTTTTATTACTCGCTTTCGTAACGTCGCCCGACTCGAGCCCAACGCGTAGGTTAAGCGCCAAACCTGTTTTCACTAGTAAATGGGAAAGGGAGTACAATAAAAACTTGGTTTTTATGGGTTAGTTTTTTTGCAGCATTATTTTTGCACAAGAACTTTGAACCAAGTTGACTGATGTTGGTTGCCAAATATTTAAAATAATTTTTATTGTGTATTGTTTATTTTGAATTTGTTTAACATAAATTACCAATAACTCCACTCCGTAATAAGAGTTATGCAATAGTAACATAGAATAGTAATAAATAACAATAGTAAAGCAAAAGTAAAAATAAACATAAATGCCGGGTAATCACATTATCCTGCTTGTATATTTTAAGATTTTCATATTCGATATAAGTTACTTAAATGATGGTCCAACGTTTTACAAAATAAAAGTCAGAAATATTGAAAAAAAAAACGCAAACTTTGATGTCGCATATCTTAATAACTATTGATATTAGGCCATAGTTTCTTGAACATTTTCGACTCATAATCAAGGCAGGAATATAGTCCGCGAGGTTATTAAAGTTTTCCAAATAACCCTGTATATCTAAACCTTTAATCTTGTAAATCTGAAACCTTTCATATGTTTGAAGGGACTATGCTAGAGACATTTGTACTCCTTATCATGAAATAGTATACATAGATTTCGCAGCTGATAATTATTTTAGTGGAATATAAAGCAATACACTTTTTAATGTATGTATGATATTATAGTATACGCCTGAAAAGACATAAAAATACGCCTAAAGATCCCATTCTATCCATCCTATTAAAATAATTTCCTTATATAAATAGTGTCATCTCTGTGAGACCTCTATAATTTATCTTAATTAAATCAAGTCTATTCAATTAGTGTATATTATAGATATCTCACAGAGACGAAACTGTATTAATTATGGGAAAGTAGGTATAGAAGTCATTTGGGTGTACACAGGACTTACGACCTGTCTTTTTATGGTTGGCTTAAGTGATCACTTTACACAATTGTAACATTCGCCATTTCCACCCATGATAGAATATACCATGCTTATTCATTTTTTGGAAGTTGTATATATGTTCAAATTGCGTGGAAAGCTTTCATATATGAGTTGTAAGCGCCTTTTCCATGCGGCCTGTACAAAGCCATTTTCATTCCCCTAAATCCCCGCAGATGTCGCTAATGAGAAAATCTACATTGATTTTTTACGGAATTTTGAGAGCAATATACTTTATTGTGTGTAATAAAATTCAAAAAAAAACTCAAAACATTCAAGTCTATTCATATTAAATTTAAAAGCTCCGCCCCGTACAACTATTCCATACTGAAAAATACCGTTTTATGATAGGTACTGTTTAAATACAATGATATGTGGGCTTCGAGGGAAAATTTCATACGAAAAAGGCGCCGTGTGACCCGTCTTGACCGGTATGTTGATATATAATCAATGTCATGGAAACATACGGATGAAAATACAAGACGTTCTGCAACACCGGATCAGCGCTCAAGAGCTACCCGTTCAGCGACCTTCAATATTATATGATAATATAATTATTGCCAACAACACCGACAAAGGCACGCTTTAGTGTTGTAACTATCTGAAATCCAATGCCAACCGGACATTGCTTTACCAGTCACATTTGCATTGCCCGAGACAAGAGAGCGCGTATTTGCGGCAGCCATGACTCTTAAGCCATGTATTCACTAGGGGACAAATCGCGAAACATTCCGCTCGACATGTCGCATCAACATCTACGCTCATGTTTCGGGGACAATGACGCGGTCATTTGACGTGTACACACCGGGACTCACATATCTTGTCGCGGAAATGTCATCCGATGAGGTTATGGATGACAGCTGCGGTATCTCATTTGGCGAAAACGGGGTTCCGCGCAATTCGAAATGTTTTTTTGGGTCGCAATTTCAAATTAACGAGGTTTTACTCTAGTAAATTGAATATTATTAAAAACAAGGTCCTTTTTGCAAATAATTATTGTTTTCCAGACGTCGCGGAAATATATACGCCCTTGAGGTTTATATTATAGCGCGCGTATCTGTTTATGTTAATGAGTTTATCGAAAAGTAAGAGGAGAAAAAAGAGGAGAATGCGAAATTATTTACTGCAAAGAGAAAGAAGGACGGACATTCTATGCGATCTTCGATCGATACAGCTCGACGAGTTCGAGAACGATTTCGTTTCCCCGCATTGTCATCTTGACAGATGCAGCGCATGCGTATTCACTTGTTTACATACCACGTGGTACTGACGCTCCGCAGAATGTTGCAGTGAGTACGCTCGGGTATCGTGCCCATGGCAACGTTGCCACGGCACGTAGAAATGCCGCGCTATGTTGTGCGCGAGGTCGCGGAACAGTGCACGACGTTGCAACGTCACGTAGACTCTATGCCGCGCGTGCTGTTGAGGGACAATTTGTCCCCTAGTGAATACATGGCTTTATGATAAAGCAGTTTTAATTTTGACGTAGAATTAAGGACGCATAGGTCTTTTCATGTAAGCTTGCAATTGAGTTGGTGTGGGTACAGTGCGTAATACGCGCATTGTTTCGTTGCGGTAAGTTTACCTACTGAGTTAATATACAAAACTATAATGACTCTTCACATCAACTATTAATTGTGCTACGTATTCGGCCAATGAAGGAAACATCGAGAAACTACAAATTGAAGAAATGAGAAAAGCACTCAATTGGATGGAAATTAAAAAAATACTTATTTATAACGTTCTCATATTTATATATAAAATTTTCAATAACAAAATGCCAAAATAATTTTTGGACAAAATTATTGTAAATAGTGATGTACATACATACATATAACACCAGAAATAGGAATAGAATAAGATTGCCATGTAAGAAAAAAGTAGGCATATACACAGAATTGTGTAAAAATATATGTTGAGATGCCAGAAAACATGAAGAATATAAATAAGATTAATGAATTTAAGAACAAATGCTATAGTTATTGTATTATTGTATTGTAGAGCACAAGATGTATTATTTATTATAGATTGTACCATAGATTAGATTAGATGTAAATGTAAATATGTAGGTTATTTATTATACATAGTATTTTAGTAATAGATTTAAGAATGTAAAGTGTTAAATACTAGTTAATATACAAATTGTAATATTAACTAACTTTAGAAATAAATAAAATAAATAAATAAAAAATACGAGAGGGGCGTACGCGTAAACTTGACACAACGAAACAATGCGCGTATTACGAATTGTAGCCACACTAACTCAATTGCAAGCTTATATGGAAAGATATATTTCCAATTTGATTTGAATTCAAAACATCGTGTGCATAAAATTAAGACAAATTATATAAGTCTCATAGAGACGAAGCTAGGTATGTGAGAAACGAGAAGAAGGAAGCATCGCTCACGAAACATATAGAATTTTTATAAAAAATAATCGTGGTTGAAACAATGTTTAATATTTTATTTTTATTGTGTATTTTATATGGCGGTCCTCGTAGCCCAGTGGGCATGACTCTGGGTTCCGGGTTCGATTCCCAGTGAGGTCACAATTAATCTTTGTGAGTTACTCAAGCCTGGTTGTTTCGCATCTCTAAAGCGTCTGATACACATGCTTCTTTAGTGGCACGTGAGCATGCGCAGTATCGACTTTGACAGTGGCATGCTTATTAGTGGCATGTGTGTACGCACATTGCTAGAAATGAGCATGCTCAAAAATCAACCGCCGGTTGATTTATGAGCATGCCACTGTCATTCACCATAGAGAAGGGGTATCATTGGAGCATGTGTGAACAGACTTGCTTATTTATGAGCATGCTTATGTCATTCGCGGGCTTCGCGGCTAGTATTATCGATGCGATCTTCTCAAACATTACTTTTCGTGACTTATTATAGGAATCACGAATGTCTGCGGAATACTCGGTCACCGTTGTGTAAAAATAATATAGTGAGAAATAATGTTTACGAAACTTTATTAATAGGCGTGATTGATTCAAATCTTACAATAAAAATTATATAAACTAAAATCAAAAATGTGCGGATGGAAACTCGGGAACTTTTTTGATTTATTGGTTCACTTGAATTTTCTATTTCAGTTTGCAAAGTTTCCATTTTCAACAAGAGCGTCTCTATTCTATGACAAGAGCATGCCACTAATAAGCATGTGTGTTTGATTGTTAGCTTTGGGCATGCTTATTAATGAGCATGCCACTAATAAGCATGCCAGTAATGAGCAAGTGTGTACAGTTGTTAGGGCATTAGGGCTTATTAGTGGCATGCTCATTAGCATGCCACTAAATAAGCACGTGTATCTGTACCTAAAGACGTGGCGCCGGCCTAACACCGCTTGAAAAACCGACCGTTGCACTGATTATGGATACAGCGCGTATTCAAGCCGTTGCTGATTAACCGGTAACTCGTTTTGGGCGGCGACTCGCTCGGGTGCCGCTTCCGCGACGCGTGGAAGTGGAAGAGGGCGCCCTTGGTCCAGTTGCTTCTTGAAACTCTGCTTGCTCAAGAGCCGACAACAAACCCCAGCTGAGCTGCCGGACCCGGGATACGGTCAAGGGTAAATAGAAACAGATGTCTGCCGCCTGTCGACGGCCACACTTGTTGAAATATACCCACGTTTTGACGATATAGGTATCAATCAAGCCGCGTTTCAAATGTAAAAAAATCGCGTTTGTACTCATGCACACGGTAGAAGTTTATTTATGTTTATTTATTCTGCATGAATTTTTACATATAAATGAAGGTAGTTGCTTCACTAGACAAGGTCTGTACAGTTTTTTTTTTTTAAATTTAAACGTTAAAAAAGACTACATATTAGAAATAAAATTTTAAATATTGTGCGTAAGAAATAAAACACAAACACAAGAAAGACTACATATAAGAAATATACTTTTAAACATTGTACATAAGGAATAAAAATAAGATAATTTAACTTGATAAAGAAAAATACTTGGCCTTTTCGATAAAAATAAATAAATAAGTTATACTTAAAAACTAAAATAAAGACAAAATTATATTTTAATGTCGCTCAAAGTATCCCAATTATAATAATTTCGTTGTCTGTCCGTCGTAACTTCTGGTTTGTGTCTTCTGGGGTATTGTGCCGTGTTTTTACGACCTTTCCGGCCGACGTTGCGGATCCCATTGCAGGGTCCGTCGTCAGGGTCGATGTGTTGTTGCGAGTGTCGGTGCTGTGGTTAAGTGTTGGCTAGCAATACCGTGTTGAAAGTTTGGCCTTAGCCTTAGCCTTATCTGATGGCAACCAGAGTACCGGGTCACAAGTGGACCCCTTGCTCTTTCATTATGATGTATCAGTGAAGGGGGGGGGTTACTGCAGTAATGACACAGCAGTATGGTGTTTCTGTGTTGCCTGACAATACCGTGTCGGAGTCATGTGTTGTATTGTGTTGTGTGTATGTTTCATCTGTTGTCTGATCACTACCTCTGCGGAGTCTGCGACGAGATTAATTTTGAAGCATCATCTCTATTAATGTTTATCGGGTGGTTGTAGATTTCCAGTGCTTCCTTGATTAGATGCGTAAGGCGATTCTTAGGCTTCATGTAACATTCGTAACTTCTTTGTAGTAAAAATTTTTGCTTTTTTTTTGTATAAATAAATAAATACTCATTCCTTAGGAACCGACATGTAAAAGTACCGTCATTTTTGACGGTTTACAGCTAGTTGTTTTGTAAAAAACTACACTGCTCTTCGTGTAGCGCCATCTCCCATCGGAGGTCGGCGATTATTCTGGCGATTACGACTTCATGCCCCGCTCTGCCTTTGCGATGCTTTAGCATTAAAAAATACCAATCTGGCGGCGAATGAGTAGGACCGATATAGGAGCTTTTGCGTATAAAACAGTCCTGGGTAAGCGGTGGGTCCGCCCATGTTACTTTGGGCAGTAAATTCTTTTCCAAATGAATTTTTCATAATCGATATAAGTTACTGCAATGATAGTTTAACTTTTTGCAAAAAGTACCTATGTCAGAAATAGAAGTCAGAATAGAAAAATAGTAGCTTGTTAGTCTTATGGTTAGGTTAGGTTAATAGGACACTCGCCTCGTAATACAAAGGTTGCGGGTTCGAACCTCACTCCAGACCAGCAAGTTAGTCCAATTTTCATAGCACAACAACTGAGTTTGAAAATAGTAAGAATATTGTTGTGACACGTATTCCGGGTTCGCATCTCTATTTAAAAAATGCAAACTTTTATATTGCATATCTCCATATGCAATATAAAAGTTTGCATGCATGTTGATGAAGTTCTATGAGAAAAGTCTGGGGAAGTCTTTTATACGATGGCCCATGGCTTATGGCTTGTGTGAGCTAGCTTAAGTGAGCATTATACACAATGCAAAGTTCACTCATTACATCGTAAGAAAAAGAATATTGCTTTATACTCCACATTAAAATTATAGAGGTAACATTACCAACTTCGAAATCTATGTATACTATTTCGTGAGAAGGACAACATAATCTCTCTAGCATAAACCCTTCAAATATATCTAAGATTTCAATTTGGAATTTATTTTATATACAGCTTTCATAGTATGGTCATGACATGTGTAGAGATGAAGACTTCTCGATGAGGAGGGCGCTGAGCATCCCAACTAAACTCAGGGTAGAGGCAGACTCTCAGCAACACGGTGGACTAATATCGAGAGGGAGGATGTTCCCGTCGTGACAACCCAGGACAGAAGATCCTGGCGCCTTCGTACAAGGAGGCCCGACCCTGGATGAACCGGGATAGTGGGACCGGGAGAAGAAGAAGATTTCACTACTGATACACTAAATATACGGTATTCAACGGATTATTGGGTGTTGTGAGATGAACTGGTGTGTTCGACATAAATGGAGAGTACAGTCATCCATAAAAGCAGTACTGTCGTTGGGAACATTCATGTGTGTAGCTGAAAGCACGCTAAGATTGACTATTATATATATGTGTGTGTGTCAAGTAAGCGATGGACAGACAATGATGACAAGAAATACTCACATATGAGTCTGTCGATTTATTGATGAGAACAGTTTATAATGATGGATTACGGAGTACCACGGGTAACGTGGCAAGGCTACGGCGGTCGGCGAAAGAGTGGTGGTACCGGCGTGCGACCGGTTTGGCTTTCCATCGGTAGATTGCTGGTGCCCGCTTGAGCTCCCGATCGGTAGGTTTGGTCGGTGCGAGCGGCGTGAAACCACAGCGGGCCTTGACCCACCAAACATATGCATGTTGCTAGCTAGCACGCTCTAGAGCAAGCCGAAGATACATACATGTAAATGAGATAGTGTGTTGAGTTTGAAATAAGTTATGTATTCCTTTTTATGTATTTTGTATCCAGTATATAAAAATAGACATAAAAAGAAAATATGTAGATTAAGCTTTCTATCTTGAGCTTTTTATGTTTAAGTGTTTATAAATCACTCGTGCTCCACATGCCCGCCACTCAACACATCACATTGATTAGACCATGTAGATCCATGATTACTTTAAAAAGGCCTTATAAGGCATAACACAATATATTCGTCAAAAACTCTTATTTAAAAAAATATTGATTATATTATTTGTATACATCTACTTCTTTTATGTGAGTAATTCCACCAACATGTTTCAGAAAAACATTTGCATCGTCAGGGTGTTGTATAACTGTCAAAATGTCAAAATAATTTAAAAAAAAAAACAAGAAACAAGAAATTTCGTTCCGATATTTTGACAGTTATACAACACCCTGACGATGGAAAGGTTTTTCTGAAACATATTGGTGGAATTACTCATATAAAAGAAGTAGATATAAACAAATAATATAATCAATATATTTTTTAAATGTCAATCTACAATGTTGCTGAATCAATTGGAAAAAAACCCACTAAATATCGCTTCATCGCGACATCAAACAAACAGGTCTTTTTTCAGACCACCAAGCCATCGTGGAGTACCAAAATTACAATCCATGTAGGAGAGAAGGGAAAATCCCAGCACATTTTTCACATTACGTCTCATGACAAAACAATTGTAAAGAGAAATTGAAAAAACAGATTCTTCATAGCTTCCTAAGTCTTTGATCTATATAAAAACGGGGAGATGCTTCAATTAGATAAAAACTTTATGATGAAATATTAACTTTATTTCAAAACACAAATTTTGTTCAAAATCTTCCTCAAGGGGCACATTTGAATTTCCATGGGGCAGTATTCAAAACAATATTTAAATGCAGAAGATAACGCTTGTTTATTGAATGATATTTATTAACATATACTCAAAACAACCTTCAATATCCTATTAACTAATAAGAAACATAAAATTAATATTTTTCATCTAGTCAGACTTAAATTTGGTAACAAATAATTATGAAATTGCACAACGATTTAAAATGGTCACAAAATAAACATCTTGCATACCTATCCCGATGTAAAAAAGGAAAAATTGAAATCAAGATAAAGTTTCAAAATTATCGTGACAAACTTTGTGGAAGTTCATTGTAATATATTTTTTAAGAAATTAAAATACATCGTTGTTTCCTTCCCACTATAACACTTAAATTAAAAAGGCATATATATGCAATATAAAGAAGAAAGAAAAGGAAGGAAGCTAGACATTTTAGAAAATTTAGAAATTAATTTTAATAATAGTAATGCACTCAACATTCAAACACCCAATATTACATCCCCCCTCTTGTCCATACTAGCCCCGCCCCGCAAACCTACCCCTTCCCATCACCCCACTCCCACACCATACCCGACAAGTAGTCATTAGTCTTAATTTGGTTAGTTTATTAATGAAGATGACGCAGTAAGCGTCGAAAACTTTCTAATTAAAACTTTTTAATTAAATGAATTAAATAATTAATTAATTTTTTTAATAAGTGTTATAGTGAGAAGTAAACAACGTTTACTTTTACGTATTTTCATTTCTTAAAAAAATATATTACACAATAAAGTTTTATAATATATTGACTATGTCCACCCTGAAAGTCCATTCTAAATATTGGTTAAAGAATTTTTGATATCGGATGAGTAGTTTCGAAGATTAGCTCCTACATCCAAACTTTACCTTTTTGTATATTAGTATAGATATTTCCTATAAAATTTCGAATTCAGTACATTAAAAATTAGCAATCCTTGATGACTGCATTAAAATTTTATTGGATATTGCTGCCTTTGCTTTTATACCCCACATCGAACCTCTTGAGTGATTTACAAAAATATTAGACCAGAAAATCAATTGATGCTTCTATAAATAATTGTATGCATAAATTTTAAATAGATAATTTAGATTCATATAATATTGCCGGACAGTACAAACTCTCTATTAAAGCGTCAATGATCAACCAGCGATAGAATTTGATCTATTCTATATGTATTGATATGTTCCTTTAAAGCGCGCAACTTGGCGCAGACAAACTGTGTACAAGCGAAGGCTTTCTCTGCAGCATGTCGCCGCTTATGGGCTTCGAGATGCTCCGTTTTAACGGTGGTGTAACTGCACTCGTCACAAGCGATGCGTTTCAGCTCAGCGTGCGTACGCTTATGGCTGTTCAGTCTGGCGGCCCTGATGCAGGCGTAGTCGCACTCGTCACAGGCGAAGGGCTTTTCCCCAGTGTGGCCGAGCTTGTGCAGCTTCAAGCTCTGCGCCCTCGTGCAGGTATATTCACACTGGCTGAAGGCGAAGGGCCGCTCTCCGGTGTGGCTTCGTTTGTGGATCTTCAGACCGTACGCCGTGCTGCAGGTGTAACTGCAAGCGTCGCAGGCGAAGGGCCTCTACCCCGTGTGAGTGAGGATGTGGATCTTCAAATTGCTCAGATTAGCGCACGTGTACTTACAACCGTAGCAGGCGAAGGGTTTCTCTCCGGTGTGACGCCTTTTGTGAATCTTCAAAATGCTGACAGTGGAGCAGGTGTACACGCACTCGCCACAAGCGAAGGGTTTGTCTTCGGGGTGGCGCCGTTTACGGGTCTTTGAGCTTTTAGCAAAAGGACCGGTGCTACACGATTTTGCTTTGTCTTTGGCGGTGCTCTCATTTATTATTTCAAAACGTTCTTCTTTTATTTTCAGACATTCCTTTTTCACGTCTAGATTCGAAATTTCTATATCAGACGCAGGGAAGGTGGTTGTGTCATTGTTTCGCTCGTTGCTGCTCTCGTAGTCTTGTTCAGTCTTGACAGCAGAAGCTGCTGTGTCCACAGGATCCATAACTTCAGCTCGCTGTTATTTCTGTAAAAAGGTATGAATGTAATTTTTTTGAATACTACTTAGGGCTGGTTGTTTCTAGTTGGTTTAAAGTAAGCGTTCTTTTAAAGCATAGATTTTTACGTTCTCCACCAATCAGACGATCCAATTTCGTAAAAATCTATGCTTTGATCTACCGCTTACTTTGATCGAACTTGAAACAACCGGGCATTACTGTAATAGTGATCGAATCACAAAAACACACAAGATCTTAATAAAAGCGTGGGCGCTTTCCCTCTATCGATTGTAACAACATTTGAGAAATATGTGTTATGTACCAAGTGCAATACATAAATTAAATGATAATCATTTTTTAATTTTTTTTTTTAAACTCATTCTTAATATATTGTTTATCCTAAAAAAATGTGTTCTTGCTACGGGGAAGACACGTTAAACCCAGGAAAACAGAAAATACTTTCGAATTTTTAGATACTTGAGGGTTATAAAAGCAAAGGCAGTAATATCTCACTAAGGTGTTCTGAGATAAAAACAAAAAACCCTGTCATCACACCTCAGTTTTCCTTTTATAAATAAATTTTTACCCTTTAAATATGGATATTTCTGTATTCGCTATCAAATAGTGGACATTGCTGTTTTCACAATTGGATATTGCTGTCTTTGCAATGAAATTTCAGCCTAAAACCGACATCGATTCTCACTTAATAGTGATTTGGGAACATGAATTTGGAAGTGAGAGAGCTATTTTACCGTTAAATCAAGAATTCAGTATTTTCTATTCGTCCTAAATAAAAATACCCCTCATTTAAACTGTAAGACTAAAATTTGCTACAAAATATTGGACCCAAAGGATAAAGTCAATTAAATAATTCAGAGATATTCATGTTGTTAAATAAAAAATGCTTTAACTTACAAAATAAATTTGTTTTAATACATTGCTAAAAGAATTCATTAAAATATTCACAAATATCAAGAAAATCGGAATGAGGCCAAACAGTAAAGATTAGTGGAAAGAACAAAAAAAGCGAGCGAGCCTTACAGTAGTCGCATATGATGTCATATGATAACATTTGACATCTCATAATTAAAAAAAGCCACGTAACATATATACAAAATCAGAAGGGCTGGCTGTTGGAAGTGTGCGTCTTCGCTGTGATGGCACTTGCTGGACATTGATTTATTTATAAACGAGGATTTTTTCCATAGCGCGCGCTCTGCCTGCGCACATTGCTCATTGAAAATGCGCGCGCTTCCCCGGCGTCTTTATTCCTGTTACGCATTTCCGTCTTTTTTCACAAAATTACTGCCACAGATTGCAGGAAAGCGAGAGGAAAGATGTTACACATCAAAAATAAATGGTGTAGATTTGCAATAGATGCACGCCGATTCCGGTTAAGGGTTAAACTCAGACTAATATTATAGGTATATCTATTCGATTGGATTACCTCAGTATCATATATGCCGCTGCAAACATCAGTATATATAAGTCACGTAACTGTGACAAAGGTCTAATTTTTCATACTTCCGAATATCAGTGAGTCACATTTAATAACTATATGAAACATATAGATCGAAATGCAATCTGACACAGGAAAAAAGTAAAAACAATTGAATTTAAATGAAAAACAAGACATCTTAAATGTGACGTTTGTACTATTACCATAGAGTAAGAAGTATCGAATGTGGTGGATAAAGGGGTGCACACATAGCGATACATTTTCTGACAACAGTGTGTGAATTATTCACCTGTAACTTATATACTTACTAACCATCAGACCAGCTGCAGGGTTAAGCACAGAGAATAGAACGCCATACTCTTCTTTCCTAGCACACCCCATTTGCTTTATCGGTTAGATAAACCGCAAATTATAAGGGAGCAACCTACACAATTCACTTCTGAAATGCCGAAAATTTAAAAGGCCAAATGAATAAAATTTATAAACTGTAATCATTTGTAAAGTTAAGGTAGAAAATTTAGTTTTTTTTGTATGCCCCAGCCGATAACGCCGTATATTAATTAGCAGGGTGATGTACCGGAATATGACGCGAACCAGGTTATTAATTTTGTCCTAGGGCAATACCGAGATCAAAGCGCCCATGCTTCGAAAATCACGCGCCATGTGGTCACAGCCAGAACAGCCCCGGCATGTTCGATCTTTTGTCCGAGGACGAAATATGTGACCTATTGTTTAAAAAAATAACATTGCGACGGACGATCGCCCTTAGGATAGCCCACCATAAAAATAATACGAAACAATGAAATTAGAAAGTTAGGGATGCCGAGGGCGTTGGGCATCGCCGAAGACATTAAGAGTGCACGGCCTTTTGTTAGGATGGACAATAAGTTCGCAACCTTTTGTTCTTAAGTGACATCTTGGAAGGGTAAAGAACGGTAAACCTTTTCTTGCAGCGGGACGTATATCTCTAACCCAGATTAAACAATAGAAAGAACATCTTGGCCAAATGCGAACACATGGGACAACGGTTTAGAAAGCTGCGTTTTGTTAGAGAAGTCGCCATTGTTTTGGGAAAGACATTTTTTAGAAAAACAAGATAATAATTCCGAAAGTCGTCGCAGTAAGCTTACTATTGTCCTCGACAGACAATAGAGATGTTTTAGAAAGCGCTGACATACCGATTCCCCACATGGCGACACTCTCCGCGAGATGTAGGATCGTATAAATTATATGATTATTATAAGGGCGCGAGGATCCCGCAACGCACGACCAGGCGGTCATTATCAATAAAGATAACAGGGGTCAATCAATTAAGAAAGTAGAGGCTGAATTAGAAATTGAGGCAAGGTGGTAAATAAAAATATTAATGTATTTCACCCGATTTCTGTCCGGTGTAATGTGTATCCATTTAATGCTAGCCACCGATATGTTTAATTAAGTAAGGTGATAATAATTTAAAAAGTCCATATCACCTCTGCAGGTGGATGTTACTCGTTTTATATATTATTTTCGCATTCATTTTGTATTCTATAATTAATTGAGTACAATATAATTTTCTAACAAATAATAAATTTAACCCTTTAGGGTTTCAAAGTAATTATTGTTTGCAAAGTTCTCTAGATTTTTTTTGTATCCATGTGGAGGCGTCATGATTTTGATAAGTACAGTCTGTCAATAAAGTCTTGATCGTGGGTAAACTGAGAAACAAAAAATTATTTTACTGGCAATACTAGCTAGGGATGGGTCGACGACGTATTTTCCGTCGACGAAACGAGACCGTCCACGTCCATCCATCGACGAGACGATCAACTAGTTGAATTCGTCAACTAGTTGACGCGTCAACTTCGTTACGCGGACGTCGCGGACGTTCTATCTAAACATCGGGACGATGGTCAACTGTCTACGGTTCAACGCGACGCTTCTCGACGGCTCAACCGTTGGCTATTTTTATGACGTTAATTTTTAAAATTTAAAGAAGTTCGAAGGAATATAGTTTCGGGGAAAGTAAAACCGCTACTTGTGCTTATATGTAAAAAGAAATATTTTATTATTTATTTGTTTACGCACATTATAGGCTTTTGCATATTGTTTTATATACTTCTTTCTATATATAACAAAGAAAGAAGTAGGTATACACAGCAATATCAGGTGTTAGCAGTAAAATATAAATATAAACTACATATATAAGCAGTGAAAGTATTGGGTATAAGCATTAAAATGTGAGTAAATAAAATGGAAGGAAACAATGATTTTGCGTAATAAAGGCACCAGTTATGAGGTGCGGTAAAAAATACTTTACATTTATTTATTTTCTATAAATTTATAAATAAATACATAATTTAAAAATACTTTACATTTGAGATGTTATATAGAAATTTATTGAAGAATACATCTTTCAAAGTCAGGCTTTCACTTTGTGGTGACATTATTAATAAATAAATATATCTGTATTATTTGTCAACTTTAGTTTAAGGCTCAATCTGAGAAAAGGAACATTGTTCCCGAAACATGTAAAAAACCAATAAAAAGTGGTGTAAACAAAATTATAATAGATTTATTTTTTTATCTATAAAGTTGAAAATAGGGAATTTTTAATAAAAATTAATAAACCTAAATTCAAGATTATATTACATATATAATAATTAATGTTGGACTCCTGAATAAGGACCATAGTTAGGTATAGAAAATTTTATTCCCTACAAGTTTGTTTATCATTTATATGCTAAAGTTGAAAAGTAAGGAAATAACACAATAATTAAATTTTTGCATCCCTTTTCAGGTAGATATAAGAAGTCGAGATCGATCGAATAAAATATTGATTTTAGGAAAATATCTAGCCGGCCTGTTAATTAATAATAGTTCAATAAAAAATAAAATAATTAAACAGAATTGTTTTATTTTATACAGCGTAAAATTGGGAATTCACCGAATCGTCGCACGTGACATCACAAAAAATCAAGTAAAAAATAATAGATAATAGCTTATTAAGCCTATCTCGCCCTACGCATGTATTCAAATTTCAAATCTCTAGTCATAGTTCGTGTACACAGATCTGCACTCTATGGTAGTGTACTTTAGAGTTGAAATGAAATTACCCGTCGAGCCGTCTATGACGTCTATGGCATCTACAAGTCGACAGCGAGACAGCGAGAGATGAGAGAGAAATAAACGGAGACGTTTTGTCTTGCTCTCGCTCGTTGCTTTGCATTGCGTTAATCTCGAATCGTCCACCGACCACGGCGTCCGCGGTCCACCATCTACGAATTCAACTAGTCCATGCGATAAACGTAAACGGTCGACGCGTCGATGCAACGTCAACGGTTGATTTCAACTAGTCCGTCCTTTCAACGCCCATCCCTAATACTAGCAGTTCCGTCATTCTTGTCATTTTCTTGTGTTGTTTTGGGTTGAGGTTAATTTAAGAAGTGGTGGATTCCTTGTTTTTAATATTTTTTAACGTTGAAAGACTTTAAAAACAATAATATGAGTAAAACAATTCGTAGTGGATCTAGGCGGATAATTTTTAGTGTGTATACGCATTGTTTGGCGGAGTCTGAAGCCGGAAAGCTATCATGTGACATCAATAATGTTTTCGAGCGAAGATCTCAAATGACTGGTAAGTACTGTGTTCATTATACTTTAAATTATTTTTTCTTGATTAATTTTAACATTTAAATGTATAACAAGTCTATTAGACTACATTCTAGGGTATTTAATTTGTTTCGAATGTATCTAATAAATGACAGATGACAGATTGTAGTGACGGTCAAGGAACAAAACACGGTAAGCGCCATTTAGGTTAGACGAAGCGTATCACTACTACGACATAATATTACTTTTCAATTTTCTCCTTTTTTCATATCTAATCTATTTAATATACTTAAAATACAAAAATATATTGCCGAACATTAGCATCAGCTCATTGGCAGTGTGATAAGTAGCTAAACTGAGTAACTCTGAAACTGATTCTAGAAAAATAAATTAATGTGTTGCTCATGAATTTCAATGTTTTTTTTTTCAGGCACATCCTGAGTTCTGTAAGAAGAATTGTCAAGGAGGGAAATACAACCCGAGGCAAATTTACAACACCGGGTAAACACAGGAAAGAGCGACCAAAAAAGAATTGGATGATTTTGACATCTGTGCCATAAGGCAAAAAGTGCATTTTTTATACAGTAAAAAAAGAGGTGCCCACTTTGAGAAGTTTGTTGCAAGTTGTACGGGGCGATTTAAATTTTGAAGGAAGCCATGAACTTTTGCGAAAAATTTTAATCAGCATAGGATTTTCATACAAAAAATGCTCTTCGAATAGAGCAGTATTAATGGAATAGAGCAGTAGTAATATTTTTTCTATACTGTGTTTTTTTAACTTAATGTTTTTATTAAATTCTTTTATATTACAATAATTATATCTCTTTTATTTTTCCCTTAATCAATTTATTTCATTTAATTATATTATATAAAATCACACCAGATGACATGACCTCAGTCGGATACAGACAGCCATACTAGTGTATGTTCTAATATTTATAATTTGCTGGAAGTTTTTTATGTCTGGAAGTAAAAATAAGTAAAGTATGTAACACTTTTGTGTCTTATAGGTTGATAAAAAATCATTTTAAAGGAACAAAAAAATAATTACGAAAAAATTTTCGCTTACAGTGTTTTACTTTAACACAGTCAATCTTTAAATAGTGTTACCATGTGAACGATAGCAGCGCCCTCAATTATTTGTCAAGACTTTCTTGACAACAAATTGTAATAAAGACTTTATTGTATTGAAAAACTGTTCTTATACAAGTTCGTAAGTTGTAAGAAAATAGTCTATTTCCGTGATAAATATGTCAACCTATATTAAGATATACGTATCATTTCGTAAAACTATGTAATTATAAATGAACAATTGACATAGTGCGAGGAAATGCATGAAAACTAAGTACGATTCTATTCTTATTTAGAATTCACCTTTTGGTTGTGTAATCCTACGACATAACATGGCAGTTAAGTGGGTTTCATTGTGTGCTGGATTTTTACTAGTATTGTTCGGCAAATGAGGAGAAGAAATGTAATCTGTGAGATGATTTATCCATTTTGTATCTTTGCATTTTTCTTTTATAAATCACGGTAATATAATTTGTACATTAATATCTTACAGTATTCATTTGAGGTTTGTACAAATTATTCCGTATCAAACCAAGGATGTCTTAGATACCTACCACACAGCGAGATCTTGTAGGCTATTATACTGTTTCTGTGAATCAATACCAATTGTGATTTTTCTTGTTTATCGTTTATAATGTTTATTAGTTGTTCCATCGCTCAAATAGACCTTGTTTAATATCAAGCAACCGCTTATGGTTTTTGTAATCGTACGAATTCCTTTCAAGACATAAATCTGATAGGGAAGGAATGACAAAAAATGTGCATACGGGATTAAGACAAAATAGTTTAATTAATTGCAAATAAGTAAATGCCGTGTTGGAATAAACATTAATATTACTTTAGATCGAGGCTTTCATGTCTTATGTTTTCATGTATTACACCTAGTTGAATAATGTTAATTTGTGAGTTTTAATTATTTTTAAGAAAATGTTAATTTGTCATTAGTTATTCAAGCTCCCAGTAGTAGGGACTTCCGTTATTGGTAGTGTTTCAAAATAATTCTTGTTTGGAAAATTTTCAATTGTCTGCCTGGTGGAATGTGGCTTATATAATTTTTTTAGTGTTCTCTATTTTTATTCTTTTCTTATATTCTTATACCAGGGGTGGAAGAAAGCTGATTTGATAAGATAATGATTAGTATAATGAAAGTCCTGAAAAAAATGTTTTGCATTCAATCCAGCTTACATATTGAAGTAAGAATTTTCATTATTTAGGTGTAAATAATGTTACATTAATTAATTTACGCCAAGTTTTCTTAATTTTTCTTCTAGTAATAAGGTTTAACATAATTTCTTGTAAAAAAAAAATGTTTATCGAATTTGATTATGTTAGTATATGTAAGCATTCCTTTTGGGCAAGTGGCGTTGATGCAAATTCATGTACTTTGTAATCCCAAAAGAAATTACAAAGATGTATACAGAACATTAACATTAGGGGACCCGCTTGAAGCATGTATCCCATGTAAATAAGTTTTTATGTTAATTGATTCACTAAGAAATGCCACGATGTCTGTATAATTTTAGCCCTTTGTTTTGTATCTCTATGTCACATATTGACAATTATGTTTGGTCCAACTAAGAAGAATGATAGCTTGTTTTATTTCAGCTAAAATAAAAAAATAAAACCAAGTATCAAGTACATTTTGTCATTGTTTAAAAGAAAAAAATTAAAAAGATAAAGAAAGGAGGAGAATATGCGTAGTGGTAAATTTTAAATACCGTTCGGTTTATCATATAAAAAAAAAAGAAATAATAATAATTTTGTGGATGTATCGAAGAGGATAATCAATGTTAATGATAAGGATTGACCTGTAATGATGTAATGTATAAATAACGTTAAATATTGGGAGGCCTACTGTAAGAATCAAACCGGCGACTTAATAATAAGATTGATATTGTAATGCATACTCAAGGAATTTTACTGTGATCTAATGAAACCCTACGTTCAATCCCATGTAATTAGTCAATAATGGTAGAAATAACTGGTCGATAAAAATATGTCTATCTGGCGTGTCGATTTAATTAAGTATGTATATGTAAGCAGTTTTATTTTTTGGGTAATAAGTGTTGATGCGAATTTGTGTTTTCAATTTTCCGCCTTTGCCAATTTGTACTGTAATATTTTCCTTAAGTTTAATTCATTTTGCAATGTTTTTTTGGTGACGGGATAGGGATATGAACAGTGAACAAAGCGTTCGTGAAATAACAAAGTGTTTAGGCCTACATACCAGAAAAGCATCGAAATTAGCCGCAAACTGGGAGAACAATAGGGGGCGGAACGGAGGCAACATTGGGTTCGGTAACCAATAGCGTCAATCGGGACCTGGGAGGGACCGAGGGAGACGAATGAACGACGGAGGCGGACATCGAAGGAGCCAATTGGCGAAAGACCAACGAGGAGCTGGAGGCTTCCCCTCGAGCCCCCGCGACCACACCCTGGGTCGCCGGGGAGAGAATATAAGGCGAAGCCAGCCGCCAAGTTGACAGTTGAGTGTGGAGGAGTTGAGAAGTCGAGAGTGTGGAGAAGCTAGAGATTCTAGCGGTGCCCGTAACAACAGCATCGCCGATCACTCTAGTAACTCCTGGAGGAGCGAAAGTTCGAACGGTAACGACCGCCATTCGCTACCGAGTACTGTGACGCACCGCCGCAAACGCGTAAGTATCAGTGCCGCCGCGACGCCGCAGTGTACCACCGCGACGGAGAACCGACGCTCCACCGACGACCGCACGAGTACCCCGGCGACCTGCATCCACAGAGGAGGACCAGCAGAAGCCGCCGCCGACCGAAAGAAGCGGCACGAAGAAGACATCCTTCACGTTCTCTGCAAACAGGTTTACCCCAGCTTAAAGACTTCTTCTCCCGCTCGCCTAGTTCTACCAAAAAGGGTTCTCGTCACCACCCGTTTTAGCTTTAAGATCGGACTCTGTATGTGCCTTGCCTTTTTTGTTGTTTTCTATTTTGTTTGCCTCTCTAGATTAAGATTCATTTAAATTGTAAACTGACTACCACTTTGCCTCGTTTTATGTAGATCATTTGCTACTTTGCTCAATATAGAAACTTGTAAAATTGTTTCGATTTTATTACTTTTATATCCCTTCACCCGCCTCGAGATATCAATGTCCCAGTCAGTCACCTGACGTTTTGATTGTACCTAGGGGAGGGCGTAACCGCCGGCATACGTAGATCTGAGATCTCCCGGCCGGTTTATCACACCGTGATTTTATATCACCTCAGACCCCACCCCCCCTACACCGGTAGATCAAGGGAATGAATGAGGGCGTAGTAGGAACACATTTTTAATACTTTTTACACTTAATATATTTCTTAGCTTATATATACCACTTCACGGGTGACATAAAAGTCTCCCACCAATAAGCCTTATTGGTGGAAGAGTCACCCGCGAATAAGTACGGCTAGTCCGTAACTTTTGAGGCCTTTTTGACACAGCCTTGACAATGGCACGTGATACCGTGCCGAAACGTCGGCCTAGGTCTTCTCAGGGGGACCATTTACAGAAAACGCGAGATATTCCAGAACCTACATTTGTACCATATAATACCGCACGCGGAAACCTCAAACAAAACATGTGTAATAGATGTATGATCACGCGAAATGTTTAGATTTAGGTCTCTTCGAACAATTGTGTTAGAATTCTTTTCCCAGGGTAGTACCTACTAGCATCACGACAATTATTGTCGATCTAAATATTTCATAAGGTAATTTACAAGCACTTGTATCGCCATCCAATATTTTGATTCACTTAAAATTTAAGTACTTACTGTTCTTTCTTATTCCCAAATATTTTTTTTTGTAATTCCATATATACATTATGTATAAAATGTAACAGAGCTAGTCCAGAATACTTTACAGGTAGACTCCTAATTTAATTTTGAGTCGAAAATTTTCAAGTAACCTTGACCCAAACGACATCAAAGTTGTTTTTTTTTTTCAATATGTGGATCCCGACTCACGTCGGGATCCGATGTCGCCGTCCGCTGGGGAAGTGAGATAGTCTGCTCTGGAGCCTACCGTTTTTACAGTTGTTGCGGACAAAGGACTCGGCGTATTATGACTTCGTCTCACTCGGCCGCTCGTGTGTGTAATATTTAGTCTGGTCAGCAATGTGAGTTTATCCGCTCTTCATACCCTCTAGCAATTCTCGCCTTTGTCCTCGTTCGTTCGAGAGCGACGGCCTTTCGTGTTTAGGTTCTGATGTACTCGGTACCTCCTTACTCGTGTACATGCATGCGTCTTTGACCGCCACAAATACTTCTGACTCATTTTGTGTAAAACGTTGGACTATTATTACACTAACTTATATCGAATGTGAACAATTCATTCGCTTTAATACAAGACCAGCTCTGTTGTAATACCTAGTACATGATACGGAGAAGTATATACCTTTAATGCCTTCTCTCGGCCAAACAAATGAAATGCGCTTTTATTCTAACTCACAATCTAGAATGATGAACTTAAGAAAGGTGAGGAATAAAAAAAAGATTATTTAATTGATTTATTTATTTATTAATCAACGCCTTAGAGGGCTTTTACAGTACAAGAAAGATTTTTATACACCTAACATAAAACACGTTTAAAAGTAAATAATTAAAAAATAAACAATAGAAATAAAAATTATTTAAGAGACATGTATGTATATCGATAAACAATGTATGTATATACATAAGCAAACAGTGTTAATTAGAAATCTTTATGATAGTTAAACCAATAAACCAAATAAATAAGATGAGAAGATACATTAAACAAAAAAAATAAATGTAAAAGATAAAATTAAAACATATATAAAAGGGAAATTAACAATAATTAGGACACTTCAAAATAAATAAATAAAAATTTAGTCCATTAAACTGTCATTTATTTTATTGGTATATTCTAAGTCTAGGTAATTCCTTAATTCGGGTAAGCTCCTACAACGAAAAATGTCAACGAATTCCGAGAATTTGTTTCCAATACGATGCATGCGTATTAACGGTTAATTTAATGCATAGTTATCTCTGTGGGTCCTTACAAAGAACACTTCGTGATGTCTCGTTGTGGCTATCACCACACAATCCGCTGTCGTAAAAATTTATAGCTTTTACGAAAAATTACGATAATCCAAGCTAATGCAACCGGCCCTAGAGGCTAGTTTATATTAGTTTTATTATATATTATTGCTCAACTTGGATTATATTGGACTTTCGTAAAAACCATAGATTTTTTACGAAAACGGCTTGTGTGATTAGTGAAAAACTCAATAATCGATTTAATTATTTAAAACCAAGTTGACACAACCAGCATTAAGACATGGAACGGGCAATAGACAAAAATACTCAAAAATAATAGTTGATTGAGGCGCTCGTTCCTACCGCGCGGGATACTCGTTTTGTCTAACACATTTAAATTAAGTTTCCTTGCATTATGCGACAGAATGTATACATTGAAGTACAATTAGCGATTGCATTGTAAGAGTTGCATATCTTATGCAACTCTTGACTAGTGACTTCGTATTGCACGGAAAACCATGAAAATGGATTTTACGCAGCGTGCTTTTAAGCTTATTTACGATTGCGCGAATAATTACACTGTGAACATGAAAATAGTTTCGCTGAATAACGCGTACACACATGTACTTAAAGGAATGATTTATGATTGCACGACAAATTTCACTGTTAATATGAAAATGATTATTCTTTAGTTTGAAACACCTTGTACTTGTAAATTTGATTTCTCCTTGCATGCATCATTACATTGTGAACATGTAAATAGTTTTCCTCCAGTGTGCTTAAGTGCGTGAGTTTTCGAGTTCGATTTAAAATAATAATAATGATTGCATTGTGAACATGAAAATGGTTTCACTCCAGTATGTGAAAGTACATGTTTTCGTAAGATAACCTTATCACTGCAAGAAGAAGAAAAAAGTTTTTCTCCAGTATGCTTACGAACATGCGATTGCAAGCTTCTTTTGCAATTGCAAGAATAATCGCACTGCGAACATGTAAAAAGTTTTTCTCCGGTGTGCCTAAGAACATGTAGTCGTAAGCTTGCTTTCCGATTGCAAGAATAATCGCACTGCGAACATGAAAAAAGTTTTTCTCCAGTGTGCTTAAGAACATGTAATTGTAAGCTTGTTTTTCGATTGCAAGAATAATCGCACTGGGAACACGAAAAAAGTTTTTCTCCAGTGTGCCTAAGAAAATGTAGTCGTAATCTTCTTTTCCGATTGCAAGAATAATCGCACTGCGAACATGAAAAAAGTTTTTCTCCAGTGTGCCTAAGAAAATGTAGTCGTAATCTTGGTTTCTGACTGCAAGAATAATCGCAGAGCGAACATGAAAACGGTTTTTCTCCAGTGTGACTAAGAACATGTCGTCGTAAGCTTGTTTTCCGATTGCAAGAATAATCGCACTGCGAACATGAAAAAAGTTTTTCTCCAGTGTGACTAAGAACATGTCGTCGTAAGCTTGTTTTCCGATTGCAAGAATAATCGCAGAGCGAACATGAAAACGGTTTTTCTCCAGTGTGCTTAAGCACATGATTTCGTAAGTATGACTTATCATTGCAAGAAAAGTCGCACAGCGAACATTGAAAAAGTTTTTCTCCAGAATGCCTAAGAATATGTTGTCGTAAGCTTATTTTCTGATTGGAAGAATAATCGCACTGAGAACATGAAAAACGTTTTTCTCCAGTGTGCTTACGAACATGCGATTGCAAGCTTCTTTTGCAATTGCAAGAATAATCGCACTGCGAACATGTAAAAAGTTTTTCTCCGGTGTGCCTAAGAACATGTAGTCGTAAGCTTGCTTTCCGATTGCAAGAATAATCGCACTGCGAACATGAAAAAAGTTTTTCTCCAGTGTGCCTAAGAAAATGTAGTCGTAATCTTGTTTTCTGATTGCAAGAATAATCGCACTGCGAACATGAGAAAAGTTTTTCTCCAGTGTGCCTAAGAAAATGTTGTCGTAAGCTTGGTTTCCGATTGCAAGAATAATCGCACAGCGAACATGAAAACGGTTTTTCTCCAGTGTGCTTAAGCACATGATTTCGTAAGTATGACTTATCATTGCAAGAATAATCGCACTGAGAACATGAAAAAAGTTTTTCTCCAGTGTGCTTACGAACATGCGATTGCAAGCTTTTTTTGCAATTGCAAGAATAATCGCACTGCGAACATGAAAAAAGTTTTTCTCCGGTGTGCCTAAGAACATGTAGTCGTAAGCTTGCTTTCCGATTGCAAGAATAATCGCACTGCGAACATGAAAAAAGTTTTTCTCCAGTGTGCCTAAGAAAATGTAGTCGTAATCTTGTTTTCTGATTGCAAGAATAATCGCACTGCGAACATGAGAAAAGTTTTTCTCCAGTATGCCTAAGAAAATGTCGTCGTAAGCTTCGTTTCCAATTGCAAGAATAATCGCACAGCGTACATGAAAAAAGTTTTTCTCCAGTGTGCTTAAGAACATGTAATTGTAAACTTGTTTTCCGATTGCAAGAATAATCGCACTGGGAACACGAAAAAAGTTTTTCTCCAGTGTGCCTAAGAAAATGTAGTCGTAAGCTTGGTTTCCAATTGCAAGAATAATCGCACAGCGAACATGAAAACGGTTTTTCTCCAGTGTGCTTAAGCACATGATTTCGTAAGTATGACTTATCATTGCAAGAATAGTCGCACTGTGAACATTGAAAAAGTTTTTCTCCAGTATGCCTAAGAATATGTAGTCGTAAGCCTATTTTCTGATTGCAAGAATAATCGCACTGAGAACATGAAAAAAGTTTTTCTCCAGTGTGCTTACGAACATGCGATTGCAAGCTTGTTTTGCAATTGCAAGAATAATCGCACTGCGAACATGAAAAAAGTTTTTCTCCGGTGTGCCTAAGAGTATGTAGTCGTAAGCTTGCTTTCCGGTTGCAAGAATAATCGCACTGCGAACATGAAAAAAGTTTTTCTCCAGTGTGCTTAAGAACATGTAATTGTAAACTTGTTTTCCGATTGCAAGAATAATCGCACTGGGAACACGAAAAAAGTTTTTCTCCAGTGTGCCTAAGAAAATGTAGTCGTAATCTTGTCTTCCGATTGCAAGAATAATCGCACTGCGAACATGAAAAAAGTTTTTCTCCAGTGTGACTAAGAAAATGTCGTCGTAATCCTGTTTTCTGATTGCAAGAATAATCGCACTGCGAACATGAAAAACGTTTTTCTCCAGTGTGACTAAGAACATGTCGTCGTAAGGTTGTTTTCCGATTGCAAGAATAATCGCACAGCGAACATGAAAACGGGTTTTCTCCAGTGTGCTTAAGAACGTGAAATTTTAACAATGATTTGTGATTGCATGAATAATTACACTGCGAACATGAAAACAATTTCTTCGCATTATGGGTAAGCGCGTGATTTTTTAAGTATGATTTACATTTGCTTGAATAATTGCACTGCGAGCATGAAAACAAATTCTCGCCGGTATGTAAGTGCTTGTGAACCCTTAGAGATGACTTCCACTTGCTCTTGAATGGGCACTGAGAACATGAAAACTCCTTCTCAGCAGCGTGGCCAGGAGGGCATCTGCTTGAGGAGGGTTTAGTGATGGATACCATTTCCAGTTCCGGATGCTTTACGAGGGGAAGAGAAGACTCAGCTGGATTTTCCGAAATCGAAACCGAATCATGTATTCTTAGGGGATCTGCAATGTAAATATTTTAGTATAATATGTCACATGTTTTAATATCGTTCTGATTGGTACTGTGAAAGACGCTAATGTAATAAGGAAAATCCGGTATACACTATATAATATTAAAGAAGTGTTGGGTATCTATCATCGTCGATAGGCTGCGTTATATATTAAAAAAAACTAATTATGTAGTATCTAAAGGAGGAAATGAAAAGTGAAAATGAAAAAAAAATATAACCATCATGAATGAATAATAAGACTATTTTTGTTTTTTCCACTATTTTATTTTAGAGTATCACACAACACGTTTCGGAGACCTTCGTTTCCTTCTTCAGGTGAGTTGAGACTGAAGTGTGAAGTTTCTGAATATGCTAATCATATGATAGAAAATAATCCCAAGTTCAATAATACACTACCCACATAAACAGACGGCTTAAATCAAAATAATTTAGAAACACTTGAAATTCGTTAAAACCTAAACACAACAAATAACATAATTAAACACTCTCTTCACAGAAATTTCCTTCTCTCCTATCACCTAGACACCTCCTACAATTCTACTGAACTTACAACCCACACCTACACCATACACAGGGACATGCAGTAAGAACAAGAAGCTTGACTAAGCGTATATTTTGAAAAGAAACTGAAAAAAGAGGTATCTATCTCGTAATAGTCCTATCACAATAATCAACGTGTTATTCAGATTTTAATATTTCATAATATTCTGACGCTAATTATTTAATTTCCATTTTTTTCAAATGAATGTTTAAATAAAAGTCACGCTTCTTGTTCTCACTGCAAGCCCCCAACCAGACATTCACTCCCACACACTTCTCAACTTACCTGAGAAAGGAAATTGAGGTTTCCGAAACATGTTGTGTGTTACTCTAAAATTAAATAGTGGAATAAACAAAAATAGTGTTTTTATTCATAATTGTTGAAATGAATTTCCACAAAGTAAACGCCGCCACATTCAACTACTTAAGAATTTTAAAAATCCGTTATCAGATCATATCGTCCTTTAGAGGTAAAACTCACTACATATTGGCCAAAATAAGTTATGATTGCAAACAATCATATTTTTCCATCTCCATTCTAGGTAAAAATTAGTAAGTGAATTTTTCGTGACAATTCATAGTCATTTAGTGGTAAAACTCATAATTTCAACATTTTGTACAATGTTAATATCACAATTTAAATGTTAAGTCTCATTATTTCTAAATTACTCCAATGTCACTTAGTGATTTTCGATTCATGTACAAATAATAAACAAATTAATTTAAAATAAATTAAATACGTGTATTTAAAAAAAAATAGAGATGCGAATACGGAATACGTGTCACATCAATATTCTTACTATTTTCAAACTAAGCAAAAAAATGATTAACTTGCTGGTCTGGAGTGAGGTTCGAACCTGCGACCTTTGGACCAAGAGGTGAGAGTCCTAACCACAAGACCAACAAGCTACTCTTATTTTACTCTCATATCATTAATTGAAACTAATATAACGAATGCCCACTTGAAATATATACCCTGTCACGTATATACATTTACCGTATTTACAGAAGCGAAACACATCACAAAACGCCCAGGCTTGAGCAATCACGTAGATTAATTGTGATCTCACCGGGAATCGAATCCGGAACCCTCGGTGTAGAAGCCAATGTCGTATCCACTTAGCTACGAGGGCCGCCTTTCACTACGTTACTACGTTTCAATATGTAACATTCTGTTGCCCCCCCAATTACCGAAAGCTGTTTTAAGTAACAAATAGAATGTACTGCTCACCAGCGCACTGGTCGGCCTTCCCGGGGTGCTCCGGGGACTCCTGCTTGATGTCGAGGTACAATATGTCGATGTCAGCGTAGGGCGCCCCGCCGCCGACTACCTCATCGCCGCCCTCATCGGTGTGCACCTCGTCTCCCCGCGCGCTTCTCCAGCCCGCATTGCTGCAGCCCGCTTCTGGAACCAGAAACGATAGTCAGAGCTGGAGAGTTGCCTGTCTCCTGGACTCGGCTCCACGCCGCCTCGGGCTGTGCTTGCACAACAACTAGATTTGGCAACTTTTATAACTAATGACACCAAATGTTGTAATTGATGACTGCAAAGAACATACAGATAAAAATGAATATGTCGGTAGAAATATGGTATACAAGACAATGCATTATTATGGTTCAAAAACTACTAGAGTGACAGATATCAAATAACTAAAGTAAATTGTCATAAATTAGATCCAAAAATAAACGAGCTTGGTGTACCACAGGGCTCCGTCTTGGGACCATTAATATTTATCATATACATAAATGTAAAATAAGATTATTTGCAGACGCTTTAATATACCCAGAGGATAGTGATCTGGAAAATGCGATCTACAACTAAATATCAAAAGCAGTCCAATTCAACAAACTTTAATTAAATTAAAATAAAACACAAATTACTTTGTTTTCACCACTATATTAGATTAAAAAATCTTCATGTTTCGAGAACAATGTTCTCTTCATCAGGATTATTGTGTACTAATCTTAAAAGTTGAAACAAGCAAATATGTTACGGTGAAGGAGCGGTTGAGGGGGTTGGTGAGGGGAGGGGGGGGTTCGAGGTGTTGATTATTATGGGTCATTTGGAATGTTAAGTGGAAAAATATTCAAAATAGGATTATGCAAAAATTTCGTCTATGTATTTATTATATTAGACTTAATATTAACATTTTTCCTAATTTCGAGTATTTCTAAATTATTTATTTGAGGTATCTTATAGTTGAAATGTAAAAATTTTAAGCCTGTGTTAATATCAAATGTATGGTCAAATTCTATTAGATGTTTTGCGAAATCAGAATCAATATTGCTAGTTAATGCTTTGATATGTTCTTTAACCCTAGTTTCAAAATTTCTTTTTGTTTTGCCAATATAAAAATTATCGCAATCGTTACAATTAAGTCTATAAACTCCTGATTTCATGATAGGATTATCACTATCCTTGTTATTTAGTATGTATTTTTTTAATTTGTTACTCGTATAAAAGGCCGGCTGAATTGAGTTAGGAATATTTTTAGTTATTATTTTTGACAAATTGTTATCGACAAATAAAATTCTACGCCATTGTTTATTTCTATCTGTTGACTTAGGATAGATATATTGTTTAAAAATTTTTTGTTTTATCTTTTTATGTAATAAATTATCTATTAATTTAGTAGAATAACCATTATTATATGCTATTTGTTTAATAAGATTTAATTCAGATGTATAATTAAGATCAGATAAAGGGATTGTAATTAATCTATGTAACATGGAGTGAAACGCCGCAAGTTTTTGGGAAAAGGGGTGATTCGATGAATTGTGTATAACGATATCCGTGTATGTGTCTTTTCTAAAAATATTAAATTCTATTTTGTTATTTATCAAGGTTAAATTTAAATCTAAGAGTTCCTAAAACAGCAATTTGATTCTGATTTCGCAAAACATCTAATAGAATTTGACCATACATTTGATATTAACACAGGCTTAAAATTTTTACATTTCAACTATAAGATACCTCAAATAAATAATTTAGAAATACTCGAAATTAGGAAAAATGTTAATATTAAGTCTAATATAATAAATACACAGACGAAATTTTTGCATAATCCTATTTTGAATATTTTTCCACTTAACATTCCAAATGACCCATAATAATCAACACCTCGAACCCCCCCCTCCCCTCACCAACCCCCTCAACCGCTCCTTCACCGTAACATATTTGCTTGTTTCAACTTTTAAGATTAGTACACAATAATCCTGATGAAGAGAACATTGTTCTCGAAACATGTAGATTTTTTAATCTAATATAGTGGTGAAAACAAAGTAATTTGTGTTTTATTTTAATAATAATGTCACCACAAAGTTCAAGCCTTCATACAGAAGAAGAAAAAATATTCTTCGAACAGTTTAATTAAATGTTTCAAAAACAAAATATATGATAATTGGAAGCAAAAAAAGAACAACCAAATATAATGTAAATCTAGAAAATGAGATATTAGAAAACGTAGACAGTATAAAATACCTAGGTGTAATTATAGATTCAAAAATTGCTCTAGAGCGTTATTGTATAACGCGCCTGCCCCGGAAAGGAGGAGATCCGTGGTTCGGATCACGGTAGCAGCCAAATATTTTTTCGTGCATTTGATTTTTCTGTATGTCTTTCTAATTGATTAATGAATTAGGGATTTTCATTCTTACAGTACAAGAGGAGGCGACAACATAAGACTTCAGTAGAAAAAGAAAAACACCTCACAAAATAGTATGAAGGTTTAAAATTTTTCGATAGCCTACCAAAAGAAATTAAAAAAACAGCGAATATAAGGAGGTTTAAACAGGAATGCAAAAATTTTGTAATCAAAAAATCTTTTAAAAGACTAGATGGAATGCATGAAATCATATATTGGCTAGCCCACACATTTTATAACTAAACAATTAAGATAAATAAAAAATAACTTCAAAACAGCACATTGCAAAACATACATGTAGCTGACTGCATAAAGTATTTATTAAATACTTCGTGAAAAACTAATTTAATATAATTACTTGTTCAATGAAAACCGTGTGTAATGCAGCACTATGTTTTCTTGCCTTATAGTACCTACTTCACTCGAGGTGAATCCATAGATAAATTCATCCATTTAATCAATAGTTATCTGCTGTCTACGGTAAGGCGTCATTCATGTCATAGACAAAACATGCAACAGTTAGATTTGTATCGGCGAAATAGTGAAAATTCGAACTCTGATAACTTTAATAAATTTTTCCCGAGCATATAAATATCATTTTGGAAATCAGAACATCGACTTTACGTGCGACAAAAAACAAAAAATTCCCATTGGAGGTGTGTTTATTCTAAAAAAATCCCACAATGACACTCAAACTAGCGAAAAATCATCAAATATTTAAAAAAATAATACAAATGCCCGTGTTTGTTATGTTTCTAGGTAAACTGATGTTAACTATAGATAAAACGTCTCAAATGTCAAAATTTGGAAATCGTAAAGTAAAATTGAGCCCATCCATCTTTAATGGTCACTACCATTGACTGTTATAATATAGACACGTTATTCCCATACTAGCCGGCTTTCATATGCAGCAAATATTGCATTGAAAGAGAAAACAAATCACATAATCAAGTAATCACGTAAAAATCACGCAATTTGAAGTCACGGTGACTAAAATAACGTACTCATTCTTACAATTGTGTACGATACTCTGTTCCTTTTTCCCCGGGCCTTTTTTTTTGGCGTTGCGTCGCGCCCGATCACAAAGAAGGTCCGTTCAATAACGAATGCAAATAAGGCAATTACCTTACTTTTGAGTTGTCAAGATTTCACGCTTTTAACGTATCTACAGTTCACGACAGCATTTCACTCCATTAAGAATTAATCAACAATGAATAAACTCCTCACCAGTACGATGGTCGGTCTCCCCTGAGTACTCCGAGCACTCCTGCTTGATGTCAGGATGCGATATGTCTATGTAGAGCGCTCCATCTCCATCGCTGCTCTCGGCTGCAGACCCTGGCTCAGACTTGATGACAGAAACGTCTTGGTCAGCGCGGCTCATGGTCCTAGTTCCTTCCAGCGAGGGTGAGACGCAATAAGCGAATGGTGTCTGTCAAATCAGCCGGGCCCGCTCCGTACTAAGTACTATAATGAAGAACTTCGTTATACTCCACTTCACACGTTTTTAATCAATCATTATTTACTTTAATACTACAATCACAATGTGTGTCGCGCCGTCTTACACAACACTCACGAATAAATCGTTTACTTGCTGCCGCTCACGTGGTCTGCAGGCGAAGTGAAGACTATAGAATGTGCGCTACGTTTGTGGTAGGTACCGAAACATTACACACTTCATCTACATCAATAAACTACATGAAGTGAACGAATTGTAGTACTACAAAATTGTATCCACATCAAAATCTCTGTCAATTATTTCTTTTCATCTACATCAACTTCGCCGTAATATCGGAAATTAAAATTTGAAGTGTGCGATTTGAAGTGTGTAGTTTATAGTGTGCACTATAAAGTATGCAGTTTGAAGTATGTAGTTTGAAGTTTTTAGTGTGTGTAGTTTGTAGTGTGCAGTTCACTTACAAACGTGTGAAGTGTGCACTTCAGTATAATGTAGTACTACATTGTAGTACTTAGTATAGGGCGGACCAATCAATACTGAATAAGATAATTTGACGGGTGGTAACTTACCGAACTAAACTTTTATATACAAAGGCTTCACAGATAATTTTCAATAGCGGTAACGAAAATATTATAAATAATTTCGAATAGGTACGCTGTCGTATTGAATAAAACTTT
>JADDOH010005270.1:0-32339 GCA_016648135.1 Agrypnia vestita | reverse complement strand
GGAAACATAGAGGGTTGCTATAGCTTAGTGGTCAGAGCACCGGCCCCGGAAAGGAGGTGACCTGGGTTCGAATTCCAGTAGTAACCTAATATTTTTCGTGAATTAGATTTTTCTGTATGTCTTTCTAATTGATTAATTAATTTGGTTATTAAATATTTCACAGAACTTTGTTCTGAAAAATTACAACTTCACAAATATGAATGTGTTCTTGAATATATAATATCTGTTGTATAAATGTATGTCCAAATAAAAATGAATTATTCAATTAATCATGGCGTCCATCTAGCGGTGGCATTGCAAAGTAATTTCAACTACCGTATCAAAAAAGTGGATTGCTCTATGGACAAAAATAAAAATTAATCAATTAATAAAAATAAGAACTACATATAAGGTCGATATATTCACGGAAACATAGAGGGTTGCTATAGCTTAGTGGTCAGAGCACCGGCCCCGGAAAGGAGGTGACCTGGGTTCGAATCCCAGTAGTAACCTAATATTTTTTCGTGAATTAGATTTTTCTGTATGTCTTTCTAATTGATTAATTAATTTGGTTATTAAATATTTCACAGAACTTTGTTCTGTAAAATTACAACTTCACAAATATGAATGTGTTCTTGAATATATAATATCTGTTGTATAAATGTATGTCCAAATAAAAATGAATTATTCAATTAATCATGGCGTCCATCTAGCGGTGGCATTGCAAAGTAATTTCAACTACCGTATCAAAAAAGTGGATTGCTCTATGGACAAAAATAAAAATTAATCAATTAATAAAAATAAGAACTACATATAAGGTCGATATATTCACGGAAACATAGAGGGTTGCTATAGCTTAGTGGTCAGAGCACCGGCCCCGGAAAGGAGGTGACCTGGGTTCGAATCCCAGTAGTAACCTAATATTTTTTCGTGAATTAGATTTTTCTGTATGTCTTTCTAATTGATTAATTAATTTGGTTATTAAACAGTAATACGTCTTCATACAAACTGGCTGCCACCCATTAGAATGTGTGCGTGCGTGCTCGGCGCCGTGTACGCACGCAATGTGACGCACACATTGACATAGAATATGGGGGCACAAGCCGGCGGCAGTAAGGGCCGTGCCTTCGGTGCCATTTGCGCTCGCAGCCGCCGCTTTAGAAAAAAATGCGTTTCCTGAAAAAAATGCCTTTTTTTATGTTCGTGGTGTTTTACTAAAAAGGTGTGTTGATTATCACAAAGACTATGAGTTTTTAAAAGTCTACGTTGATGTTAATCAGCGTTCTTGCAATTTAAGTGCAGAAATTAGGTATACTAATTACAGAAATTTTTGGGTTTCGCGTCTACCTTATGCATCGGAATCTCAGACGATACGAGTAAAAAAGAAAGGGAGTAAAAATAAAGTGACAACCCTAGCGTCAAGGTAAGAGTAGGCTAATAACTCGCGGACAGGCCGGAGATAAACTACTGTTCTGGGTATACTGTGATTATACATTGTTAACTTTATTTATTTATTTATTTTGTTTTAGGGAAAATTAACAGCAAAACAAGAATCTTAAAAATATGAAATAATGGTTTTTACAATTATGCCAATTACAAATTTTCCACTGATTATAAAAATTTACTTTAATAGCGAGTGGAGAGGGTGGAAGGGAATGTGATTATGGAATGAAATTGCCATAACATTGTTACTTCCATCAATATTTCATCCTTATATGATGATTAATGCTGATATGAATGTCATGCACGTTTAATGACTAGCAGCAGGCTGGTTATGGCTATTTCCTATGTGTATAGAACAGCGCACCACAGAAATACAACGGAAGTAAAAACAATGGCTACCAGGGAAGGAAGGCTACCCTTGAACCTGAGAGACAGAATATTTTACATTGAAATGGATGGAAAACATAGACTATGTTATCTCTACTTGTGTTTAATTATATTTTATTTTAAAAGTTCACTTTTTACCATGTACATTGAAAAATTTTTAATATTAAGGCCGAACAATGCAATCAAATAACTTATTTATTAAAAAATAAACCACACTTTGCATGGGTATGTGATACCTTTAATAGTCGTTCTTATCTTGGCTATTTTGCTTGTCATTTTTTTCATGCTATTTAAAATGAAAATAAGGTGAAAATGTATAATATACTATCTCCACGTAAGTTTAAAAATAATTTTGTATTTTACTACTTTAAATTACGGAGCATCAAAATCTCTTATCGACTGGTGAAGTACTAATCTTGTCGATGAGAGATTCTAACACTCTCGAAGCTTGAATAAATAATATTACTATCAATAATAGAAATATTGATGTGTTTTAGCCTTTATGTTCAATTCAATAAGTGTGCTTCGGACTAATTCTACTTATTTTCAACTCTTCTGCATCCATTCTAATCTTCATATCACTTGCGTCGAACATCATTATCATTATTTTGTATTTTGGTAAATAATTGTCAAAATTTTGGCATAAAAAGTTTTTTTTTACTCCCTTTATATTAACTCGTGGCGTCTGCTTGCTTGCTTGCCGGCTTGCCGTCAAAAAAAAACTTTGGATCGATTTTTGACCCTTTTTCCGTGATCCAATCACGCTGAAACTTGGCAAGTAGAATTGTGACGACGATCAAGAAGACCTATTAAATTTTCGTTAGAAAAAATTAATAATTATGGTATAATTGCGTATTTTTAGAAATTTTATTGTTTTTTTCAAATTGGAATCATTAGAAAAGTTTGATTAGCAACGGCGACATTTTTTTTACGGCAATATTTTCTAAATTTGAATTTCTCCGTTGGTTTAATAATAGGTACTTCACTACGAATGTCGAAAATCTAAATTGACTGACAAATGTTTTTAGACTTTAATCTTCAAAGCATGAAGTGTCTTATCAAAGCTCAAAACGTCTGACATTTTAGAAATATATTAAATTACTGTAAGTTTAGTGTTATGTTACATGTTTTAATTCGTCTTTAATTGTTGGTATATTTTACAAAGAAAGGGATTACAATAAAAACTTTATTTTTAAGGGTTCCTTTTTTAGAATTTACTGATTTATTTTTGATACATATTACATACATGCATATGCCAAACTGCACAGCAGTTTTACGGCATGGTTACCTTCAATTTTGTTTGACAAACTATTTTTTATAAGTAATAAAAAAATTATGAAGTTTATAGAGTAGGTCATTATCGAGCATTGCGTGATTTTTACAAGTGATAGATACATGATAATTTTGATCACTACGTCAGATGATCCCTTGTCGTTCCAATGATATCATGTTAGCGGTATTAGATGGTTAATAGCGCCGCTCGCTGAACATGACATGTAGTCTTGGAGAAACAAAAAGCTAGGAGAACACCGTAAGAGCACACTCTGCCGTCAGATACCATCTAGAGCTTTGAGCTAATTGCTCCTGCGTACAAATATTTATCAAAACACGTAAATAACAGCGGTGATTTTGTACTGGTTATACCCATTAAATTGTTAGTATCGGGCCGCGTAGTATACGCAGAGATACCGACTACTCCTTCCTATGTTACGCAGGCGTTTTCCATTCAGCGATTCAATGCAGGCCGTCATTTAAGAAAGGCTTTTAAATAAATACCCCTATAACTTAAGGCGTTCAAGTGCCCATTAATGCATTAGTTTATAATTTGTGCAGCCTTGTTGTACTCATAACGGGGGAAGTTTTGTAATCATTTTATTTAATGATTACTATTAGTCACGATGAAGGTTACATACACCACATGGATAAATAATTATTCCGTTAAATTTCTCATCAATTTTAATTCAACGTGTGAACTATTCGAATCGTTGCGGGGGATTTTAAAATATTAATTCAACTATACGTGTATTTTTTGAATATGTATATATTTATAAAAAAATACTTGTCACAATACTTTTCAATGTAAATAATCGTTTATCATGATTTATCATGATTTTTTAAAACTTTTTGTTAATCTGATGTCGAAAATGATAATTGTCCATGCTACTGAATAATAATTAAATAAATTAATAAAGGTGGTTAGATAAATAAAGTTCATTATAATAATACTCTTAGGTTTTTACGGCCGTTCAGAATATTTTGGTTTAGATTTTCAGGGGTAATATACCGTGTTTTTAAGATCTTTCTGACAGTCTTCCCCTCACTGATCTCTGATTTTACGGCACTCTACACAAAATCGGAAGATGCCAGAAGTTTCTGGAATGGACCACACGAATTTCGTAACGACTTTTGATGAACGACTTGTCGAACTTTCGATATATATTATTTTGTCTATAAATACAAGGAACACCGCGCTGCACACTTAGTTTATTGTGACGTTTCTACCGATGCGATATTAGCGACAAGCCGTGGCAATCGATGTTATCAACCCGCATGTGATACCAATAATGGGCAGATTAATTGAAGCGAAATAATCGAGCGGAGTACCTAACCGGCGTTGTTAATAAGTACGACTTTTATGTGCGAGAATAGAATGGAATGTTATAGAAAGTGATAAAATAAATAAAGCATTACCTACCCAGCGATAGTAAAATGTCATAGACGAGTGATTAATTTTAATAGCGTGATTTAATTAAATTAATACGAATTAAATTAATACAAGAATAGTTTATTAATTTAATTCGTATTTAATGACTGTCAGTTTAACAAAATAATTATCACTAATAAATAAGTCGCTGCTCCGCCTCTTTTAAGCTGTTATTATTTCAGGGATTAAAAAAATCTGTATAAAATGGCAGATAAATATAGAGATACTCATATTTTTGACAGCTTGTCTCAAAGTGTTTGATGTTCGTCCCTTTCTCACAAAAATTATTTCTCTGTCAATATTAACTTAACAAATAATATTAAAATTACATCAAAATGAAATTATCTAAATACTCGTGCCTTAAAAAAATATGAAAATGCATAGAGCACCTGACATTCATACGGGAAAAATGAAAAATGGAAAGATAAAAAAATATGAAAATGCATAGAGTGCCTAGAAATTCATACTGGAAAAAAGAAAAATGAAAACCTCATTAACTTTTGCATTCCAACATGTTTACTTCGCCTCCTACAAAAAAATACACACGCTCTTTCCAATAAAGATAGATAAAGAAGATAGATCACCAAATTGGCACTGTATACTTGCTTCAACCATTTTCATTTTCACATCAAATTGATATTGACATAATTCAAGAAAACCAAAAAATCATGAAAACTAAAAAAAATTAAAAAGAAAATTGAAAAATTAAACGCGCACTCTTACGGTACATGAACATTACTTCTATGTCCATTTCTCTGTCGTATTTTATTGTATTCTAATTTCAACGACTTCATTGAATGTGAGACTTTTGAAAAAATAGTTTACACATTTATTTAAACCACAAATTTTGAATGACCTATTGAAAATATATTTTGTTTTACACAAAAATTGATTTTCCGTTTCATAAATTCATTCATAATATTTTTTTCATAAATTTGATACATTCATAAATTAATTCATCCGTTTCATCGTTTCCGGTATGAATTTATTTTAATAAATAAAATAAAAACATCCCTAGAGAACCGAACCACTATCCTTAGACTGCTGAAAAATCGAGCAACATATGAAAATAGCGCTGTTACACACCTTAAGCTCTTTATAAATACTGACTTGTTACAAAATTTAACAATATATTTTTTTTATATTCAAAATAAATATTAATAATCTTACACGTTTATCACAGACAAAATACGCGATATTCGGTATTGTACCAAGGACTACTACTTGTACGATACACGCTGTTGACCTTGGAACCCATTCAATTCACAATTGTGAGGAGATTCTGTGTCTCGTATAACCACATTTCTTTATTGTATTTGTTGATTTGCGGCTCTTAGTTTTGTTGTTCATTATTAAATAAAAAAGTAAAAAAATAAAATACATGTAAATTAATCCATTAAATTCTATCACAAGATATTAATTAGCATTATATCCTTATACGATAATTTAACTATGCAATATATGGAGAGGTCTCCATATATATTTGATAAAGTTTTCATTACAAATTTTATCCCATCCACTGAATTAGCAATATATATATTAAAAATGGTTTGTTTACGTGTGTACAATTTATCGGTAGGCCGTTTCGATATTTTTATTAAAACAAATAAGGCATGATCACTCAAGAAAACGTGTTCAGATCGAAGATTGCCGTCAAGGAGTATCACTATTCAAGAAATTCAAATTAATGTGAGGATATATAACATAGTTAACAAGCTCACCTACGCTCCATTTCCAAATAAGGTTCTTTTTACATGCTTTTTGCTCATGTGGTGGAATCTTATAATTAATTTTTCACCAACTTCCGACTAGCTAGAGCTCTGAAATGTTAACCATTTACGTAAAGTGGATGATTCAAATTATTAATTTTTCACTATTATTGAACATTAAAAATGTCTACGTATCAATATCAGCATGAAAAAAAGTTCAGATTTAAATTTTTTAATTTAAGTCAGCAGATTCAACTTCGACATTAAGCGTTGGATCAAAATGTCATATTATTAATTAATATGGCAAACCAAAAAGGATGTTTTAATGGATCCTTTTTTTATAGTAAAAAAATTAAGATAAAAAATTGTTTTAAACTTTATAACAACGTGTTTAATGCTTGGATACAGCATGTAATATTTTGTGTCCTTTGTGTCAAGGAAAAGATCATCAAAGGATCATCATTAGCATAATCCCTTTCAATATATGAAAGAAACTGACACAACATTCAAAAATTTGGTAAACGTTGCGTTGTGTAAAGTGATCACTTAAACCAGCTCATACATGACAAAACTTAAGCCCTGGGCCACCCTACAAAGACTTCCATACACGTTTTCCATATAAATAGCTTCGTCTCTGTGAGACTTTTATAATTTATCTTAATTATTGAAATATTTTTTCGCTTTAAATATGCTATGGCTGTAACATACACACATATTTCAAACCAAATTTTAATATGCGCCCCAAAATAAAAATTTCAGACTGATGAGACATCCCTTCAGCGTTTCGAGCGGATATAAGGTAAAGTCCAGGCGTAGCGTTTTAATCCGTAATTAACTCACAGAGTAACGGCCTCTGTGATTAACATGTTAATTAACCGCTGCTCTACAGCTTTTAAAACGTTCGAGACTTTGATCTCGTCTTTTCCTAGATGCTGTTAACCGAACAAAGTAATCTCTCGGGTGGATCTCGCTGACCAGACTTCTGGTCCCCCCGCAAAGGACTGCGATTAATTACCCAGGAGTGCGCAAATTAATGACAATACATTTTCTTAAATTCTTATAAATGCAAACTTTTTTCTCATTAAATATTAGATATAGCGTCAGACTAATGTTATATAATCTTACAGCTTATAGTGTCATCTGTACACGGAATATTATAAATCACACATATTTAAAATAAAATGATCAGTAAATTGAGTGAAAAACATTAGCTTTGTTACATGGTGTATTAATATTAGTAACTAGTAATAATTTTTCTGAATTCGCGAACCATCTCATTGATAATAATCTTTTTTTTTCATTCACGCACAATTTAACATCTACATCGCATCACGTGTAAAATAAAAAAAATGAAAATTTTGAATGTTTAGAAATAAAAAGAAATTTGAACTTATATATAAGTTTTATTAACTCTTCTCTTAATATTTTCGTTACAAACACCCTTTATGCCAGTAACTTCAGCTCATTTTGTCAGAACCTAATTAATTAATTATTTGTATTTCCATCTAATCATGTTAATATAAATTCTATATTAGAAAGTAGTTAGTTTAATACTTCACCTGTCGACAAGAGATTCTGTTACTCTCGAAATTTAGTGGTAAAATAGAAAAATATTATTAAACTCATGTGTGACGTGTAGGATTTCTGACCCAGGTTCATCCGGGAATACATGGAATTTCGATGCATCTAGTCCCGGGAATACTTACTACTTATGTCCAGTCCCGGGATTCGTAATAATTTTGGAAGAGTGTAAAGAAAGAAATGACGGGCGTTAACTCCTTTCATCATGTTAGCGAGCCGCACTTGAGATATTGATATATTATCTGTTTATAATTTTTCATCACATCTTGTGTTCAATTGTTTATTTCTCTATTCTTTATGTGTTTTAAAATATTCTAAAAACATGGAATAGTTTAAGATAAACAAATTGTAAATCTTCCGTGCGATATTGAAGTGATAAGCGAATTGAAAAATAATTTATGATTGTCAAAACACACGCCGACGAATTTTGTACATATATTTGGCAACACATGTCAAATATGTGCATAAAATCGAGAAGAAAGCTATCAGATATAAATTTTATCAATTTGGTACTTTTACTCCCTTTCATTTAACTCGTAGCGTCTGCTTGTCTACTTGTCGTCTTGTCTGCCTATCTGACGAAAAAACTTTGAATCGATTTTTAACCCTTTTCTCGTGATCCAATCGAGCTGAAACTTTGCAAACAGACTCGTGGTGACGATCAAGAAGATCTTTCAAATTTTCGCTAAAAAAAAATTATTAAAATATAATTTTGGATGTTTCACAATTTTAATGGTTTTTTCATACAACTAAGTAAGTTGTATGGAGATTCCGACCATATGGTAGACACGAAACCCGAAAATGAGAATGGGAGTATTGTAAAAACTTGGTTTTCCTGGGTTATTTTATTAAAATGCTATTTTGAATAAAATTGTTTGAATGTGGGTATTTAATTTCAATATTTTATTTTTGTTAATAGAATATAAATACTATATATTTCATTCAAATTAAATTATTTTAAAGTTTTTTTTAATATAGAATTTATTATATGTGTATTTTTAATTAAAAATAGTATTTTTTTTCAATTAGTGTTTAATTTATAATAACAATTTAATTTAAGTAATGTTTTGTCAATTAATGTTTAATTTATACAAATACTTTAATTGAAATAAAATTAATAATGTTTATAAAAAACAAACATAATTTTTTTATCACAATTTCACGAGACCCGAGATCGCATGAATGAATGAATGAAATGGATCCAGTGCCAGTGCTGCGAATCGAGTCCTGGGAATGAAAAAAGTCCGGGAATAGAGAAACCCTAGTGACGTGTGGTGTGTAACGAGCACCACAGCACATGTATTTCCAAAATAAATCCGTCAATTTGCTTAAATACATTCAAATTTATTTTCTGCAACATACTACTGGGAAAATAAAATTCAATGTCCCTTCCCGTAGACTCAAAAATAATAAAGTGGTGTTCCTTAGCCATTATTGAACTAATTATGGATTCCATGCTCCTATTTCACGGTTGTGTCGCCTCATAAACTCAAAGCAGGATCTGAACTTCTTCGGTGTAAGTCTCTCTAGATTCAAACAATCTCTGATTGGATAGTCCAGATCTTGTCTCCATCTTATTACTACTTTTCTTCTTTTTTTGCTTTTGTTTTAAATTGCTTTAACCTTTATTATGATGTATTTTATGTTGTTCATGTTATGTATTATAGTTTATTGGGCTATGTCCATTAATTTTAATAAATAAATAAATATTACATACATTCAGTTCATACTGCAACACTACTATCACAAATAACTCACAAAGTGTTGTTGCTTTTCAATATATGTTTATCAATTAAACTTATTAATCGATAGCGCACTCGATAGCTATTATCTCTTAAACGCAATAAGAGTATTTCTGGAAATAGCTTCGTGTAGATATATACCTACTATAAATGCTATTAATTATTTTTCTTCAACCTGTCTACGTCTTTTGCTGAACATAGGTTTACCTTTTTGCCTTCCATGATCCAACTGCCATTTGTGATATAGTTTGTCGTATAAGAACTCATGTTTGTGATCCATATGTCAGTACAAATAGAACAACTGATCGTTGACACTATAATTAATGGAACATGCTTGCATCTAAAGCTTAGCTATGGTCCGTGATGTAAGGTTGTGCATTTATCTTTGGAAGTTTCCAAAATCAGCATCGAGAGTTCAACGATTATCACGAGGCTTCCGCAAAAGAACGATTAATTCAAAGGGCACAAAATGACATTTAAATTATTTATTTCGCTAAATCAATTAAAGCAATTGTATATTTATCTACTTGTTTTCGTACTAAGGAATTGTAATATATTTCAAATAAAACTTATAATAAATCAAGAGGTGATAAGGGAACAAGTGCTAAATTCAATATTGTATATAAAACGTGTAGCGGTAGTTAATTATTGAACCAATTATTCGGGGCGTAGTTAACATTTAAAATTGAAAGTAAACTGAGAATAAATGCTTTTGCAATAGTAATACTGTGCGCTAATACTATTCACATGACAATTAAATAGAGAGTTCAATTAAAATCGCGTGGGTACCTACTTTTGTTACATATTAGTAAAAAATAATTATAAGGAAGAAGAAACGTGCTATTTAAGTATTTCTCAACTGCGTATTACATGATTTTGGAAGAGATAGGTACATTAAATCTTCAACTCGGTACATTCTAAATTAGTAATATTTTAATTCAGTTACCGACGATTACTTATTAAGAATGTACTAAGTTGAAGATTTTATGTACGTATCTCTTCAAAAATCATGTTTTCTATAAATTTATAGGCTATATTTTAAATAAAATCTCGAATTCAGTTCATTCGAAATTAATAATTCTCTGTGACTGCATTTAATTTTTGTTTAGATATTATTGCCTTTTTTTTACCCCATATACACACTTTACTCTTTGTAACGGCTAACTTCGACGTGTGAAAACTCGTCGCATGATTGCGCGCATTTCTTCCATTTTACCCTCAACGCACCTTAAGCATATCATGAAAATGCAAGATGTTTCTGGTTCTAGAACATACTCGAATAAATACGTAATTTTCTCTTTTTTACTCCCTTTACATTATTAACGGCGTCTGCTTGCTTGCCGGGTGAAAAAACTTTGGATCGATTTTTAACCCTTTTTCCGTGATCCAATCGAGCTGAAACTTGGCAAGTAGACTCATGGCGACGATCAAGAAGATCTATCAAATTATCGTTAAAAAAAATTAATAATTATTGTATAATTTCGGATTTTTAGAAATTTTATTGGTTTTTTCAAATTGGAATCATTAGAAAAGATTGATTACTAGCATAGCGGCCCGATAACGTCGCGGAATATTTTCTAAATTTGAATAACTCCGTCGGTATACATAATAGGTACTTCACTACGATTGTCGAAAATCTAAATTGACTGACAAATGTTTTTAGAATTTAGTCTTCAAAGCATGAAGTGTCTTTTCAAAGCTCAAAACATCTGACATTTTAGAAATATATTAAATTACTGTAAGTTTTGTGTTTTATTATATGTTTTAATTCGTCTTTAATTTTTGTTATATTTTACAAAGAAAGGGAGTATAATAAAAATTTGGTTTTTATGGGTTACTTTTTTTAATAGTAATTCTAGAATCTTCAAAGATTCTAGAAGCACAACAGGTGAACAAAATCGCCACAAACGTCCTTCGATTACCATAACAAAAGCAAGAATGTCGATGTTAATATCCGCGCGTTCGCTTTGTAAAACGGACCACCCCAGATATTAGAAATATGATAAGAGGCACGACTTCCCCGTTCGGAGTATTGTTATACATAAAAATAATTTATGAATCTGCGTTCGCCATTCTTAGCCTCATTAAATATTCAATAGATTAGTTGTAGTAAGTTAGTAAGTAGGCAAAATCATCGGACCTCAGAGAGGCCGACATTTTGCTTTGTTGCCACCTTTCTCCGTAGGGCGACGCGGAGCAGGTAGACTAATCTTCACTTGAGGATTCAATTGGCAAATGGGCGTTGTATCCCAAAACATTGTGGCGTCTGCTTGCTTGCCGTCAACAAAAACTTTGGATCGATTTTTGACCCTTTTACCGTGATCCAATCGGACTGAAACTTGGCAAGCAGACTCGTGGTGACGATCAAAAAGATCTATCAAATTTTCGTTAAAAAAAATAAAAAATATAGTATACTTTCGGATTTTTAGAAATTTTATTGGTTTTTTCAAATTAGAATCATTAGAAAAGTTTGATTAGAAACGGCGCGGCGGCCCGATAACGTCGCGGAATATTTTCTAAATTTGAATTACTCCGTCGGTATAATAGGTACATCACTACGAATTTCGAAAATTTACAAAACAATTGGTTCACAGATGACAGCAAAATTGTTTTTTTTGGGAAAAAATTAAATAATAATTTATTTCTTTTAAATTTCTGCCAAGTTTTGAAGAATTCTACATTACTCAAATCTGATTCTGACTAAATCATTTGACGCTGGAAATTCGTAAGGTACGTTATTGATGATAATTGAATCTATTAAGATCTTGACATCTGACATTTTAGAAATATATTAATTTACTGTAAGTTTAGTGTTATGTTACATGTTTTAATTCGTCTTTAATTATTGTTATATTTTACAGAGAAAGGGAAAGGGAAAAGGGAAAGGGATAGTAAAACTTGGTTTTTATGGGTTACCTTTTTAAAAGACATACAGAAAAATCAAATTAACGAAAAAATATTTTAGCTGCCAACGGGATTCAAATCAACGGACCTCCACTCCATCCGGGAATGGAAATTAAATGGAAAATTAAACCATCCTGATAACGTTTTTTATTTGTGGAGCATATTTTTTGTGACGAAACCAGTATATTATACACATATACAAGTAAAATAGATAAAGATATTTTGTAATGTTGTCATTATAGACGAATGGAAACGAGCTGGGCTGCTTTTGGCAAATATTAAATATGTTTTTAAAAACAAAGAGATATCTATTAGTTTTAAAGAAAAGATCTTCGAATTGTGCAATGTGCATACTGCCAGTGATGACGTTTGGAGTGGAGACGCTGACACAAAGAAAAATTCAGAAAAGCTCAAATGCACGCAATGCTTAGGCTTACCTATGCGCTGTATAGGTAAGCCTAAGAGATAAGAAATTATGAAATTAGCGCAGAACTAAAGTAAAAACAGTCTATCATAGATCGTATAGCGATGTTAAAATGGCAATTGGCAGAGCGTATTGCAAGGCAGGATGCCACAAGATGGATTCCTAGAGTTCTGAAAAAGAGACCTCGGGAGAATACGAGAGGTATTGGAAGACCTCAAAAGAGATGGAAGTGACTTATATCCAGCAGTGTACAGATGAAGGCTGAAGAAGAAGAAGTTGTTATTATACTATTTTACAGATAAAATATGGTTTATCATTACATTTAATAATGTTTTTCGGACTTTTTATTTTTAGTACCTATAAAGCTTTTATAGTGTACATATACTTTGTAGACATCGTGTTTTTAACTCATCAAACAAACGACCGCTTCGCTGCACTGTAAATCGAGTACCAATAGGTCGTCGCCCATCTGAGTGACTGACCACTTAAAACGCTCTAAGGTAAGCAATGTATACACTACACACAAATATACTTATACCAGCCCTATTGAATCCTTGCCTGAAACCGTACCTAGGCTCTGAACACTTGCCGTAATAATTTGTTAAGTAAGAGATTAGAGAGTATTTATGAGGAAATCATATTTACCTAACAACCACCTTGGAGACAATGGCAGTGTATTATAGTTGACTTGCAAAGTCATTGTGGACGAATTATGGTTCAATAAATGGTAATTTACAAGTCATTATTATCTTGAACGTAATTTGCGGGTTGGCTGTTGGTTGTTCAGAGAACTGTCATCTCACAAGGCTTGTGTGTGGTAACTAGAATACTAGCCTTCTATTATTTCCTATTAATGATTAATCAATGTATTGTTTACTTAGCTTAGTTACCCTGCTGAGATATTATATTATACAATGTTTTCAAGCTATTAATTCGCTATTCCAATAATTATTAATTAGGCAATAAATTAGGAAAAACATTAACCTTATTACTTCTAAGTGAGTTTAATGAAAAAATTATATTTTTACTACTTTAATTTCGATAGAATCGAAATCTCTCATCGACAGATGAAGTATTGGTAGTATATAACTGAAGGAGATAAATTACTAGATTTTTATGAAAAAATAACACTGTGGCTATAAGTGCATCCAAAGCTCAAAAACTATTGTTTCTCAAGATGGTGAAATGTATGAAAACCGAAAAATGATAGTGGTAAGTTAATGTATTGTAAACATTTTGAAAAAAAATATTCACATTTTTATATTATTATTATTAATGTTCTAAAAAAAATATTATTCTAATTGTACGCAATGTCATTTCAGACTTCACTTTTGATCTCGAAGTAATCGTACCGTGTTAATTAGAGTATAAAAATAATAACAAAGATAATACGAAATTCCTAATGCCAGATAAATGAATATATTAATATCTGACGTGTCTATGACCGTGTCGGTTGCATGCGTTCTTACAGAACCACAGACCGGCCTGTGAAACTGATTCATCAAGCAGCCATAGCACGCCATTCTTAGTTTGTCAGAAGAAATTAAAAATAAATCCCCACAATTTTAAAAATTGTGATGTTGTCGCGAGATGCTATACTGCTAACCGCACATTATCAAGGATTTTCCTTATCCTCTTCGATACTCTGAACGTTTTGACTAAATTAGAAATTCCTGGAAGGAACTGTAACACGCGGAAATTTCCTATACCTATAATGCGTTGCAGTGGACACGAGCAAGTTGTTGTTTTGACAGAAGCGAAACAACAAATAAACGACGGAAAGAGAGAGCAAAGATCCCGTGCAAATATAATCAATCAGCAAAATAAAGTACCAAAGTACCTACCTGCATGCGGAAAATTTCGAGTGAGCAGATCAGTACGATACAAACAGCGTATTAAAGTGTTCCACAGAAGCGGGAGATTCTCGAGTGACGATTTTTGCGAATAACAAAATACTGTGTATGGTACCCACCGCTTACTCAGGACCGTTCACTGAGAAAAATCTCCCGTATCGGTCCTGCTCGTTCGTCTCTAGGTTGACCTTTTTTTGATACTACCAGGCAAGACCACTCTACCCCGAAACAGTCTTTAAACATCTGATGCACCACGGATCTGCGGAGAGTCCAAGGTCTAACAGGAATAGTACTTTAGTTAACTTTGTATTCTTCTGAGTAAAATAAAACTTAAAAAACTAAACAAATCAAGAGCTCAGTTTATCGACCACCACCGCGACCCGTGACAATATTTTTAATATTTTGTCTTCTTCTTCTTCTTTTATGAGATCCTTGATCTGTGTTAACAGGTCAGTTCTGGTCTCGAGGACGTCCAGCTCCCTCTCCATCTCTTTCGTGGTCTCCCTGGTGGTTAGCGCCCCTCTGGAATCCCGCGCATCACGGCTCTGGGAAGTCTCGTCTGCTCCATTCTCTCGACATGGTCCCTCCAGAAACGCCTTCTCTGCCTGCTCCATCTTACAATGTCTTGTATGTCGAAGAATTTGCGGATTTTCGCATTGGGTACTCTGTCTCTGAGGGTCTTGCCCGCAATGGGTCTTAGAGTATTATTTTGTGATACAATAAATAAAATCAAAGATAATAAAACGCTTAACTATTTTGAAATCAATCTCTTTCCTGTTGATTTTCAGATATTTTAAGACGAGTTATTATTCAAAATTAAAAGGAAGCTCAAGATAGAGTGGGCATTATAAAGAGAGAAAAATAGAGTCTTGTATTCAACAATATGCATATCTGCAGAAGAAAAAAGTAAAGAAGGATAATGTTCAAAATATTTTGAGTTTGTTCAAATCTTTCAGAACAGTGCTGTATTTTTTGTCACAAAGACATCATTCATCAATGAATGTATATTATATATGTCTCACAGAGACAAAACTGTATTTTTATGGGAAAGTAGGTATAATTTTTTTTGTAGGTGTACATAGGACTTAAAAGGAATTTATTAAAAAAAAATCTTGAAATAATATTTCTGGCGAAATCATAAATAATAGTTAGTAATTCGGAAGAATTTCATTACCCAGATAAAGTATATTGCTATCAAAAATTCCGTAATCAATTTGTAGAAGTCTCATTAGTGACATTTCGCGCCATTGAAATAATTAGCGACATCTGTGGGAATTTAGGGGAATGAAAATGCTTTGGTATAGGCCGCGTGGAAGGATGGTTACAACACACATGTAAAACGTGGCACGTCATTTAAATATTTATACAACTTCCAAAAAATTAGTAGACATGGTATATTCTATCATGGGTGGAAATGGCGAACGTTACATTGTGTAGAGTGATCACTTAAGCCAACCATCGATAGGTCGTAAGTCCTATGTACACCCAAAAAAAACTACTACACCTACTTTCCCATAAAAATACAGTTTTGCCTCTGTGAGACGTCTATAATATACATTAATTGATGAAGGATAATTCTTTTTGAAATTATATTAAATTCATTTAAGATAGAAATTACCTTACATTTTTTAGCTTTTAAATCAGTCTTACATTAGAGCCTCCAGTTTAAACATTTTCTATAAATCTGAATACATTCTGAAGGCACTTGAGGCAATAAAATGTATTAATTCATTTTACCACCATTAACGATCTTGCAGCACTAAATTTCATCGTAAATAAAATAGCCGTTGTGGTACTTTTGTAAAAACAAAACTCAGTTTATTGATAAATAATTGATTGAACAAATTACACGACGTTGTAAAAGCCAGAAACGAAAGAAAATAATTATTTTGAAATTTTGACGCCTTCGACTTTTTGTTTTTAAATAAATCTTCAGAACAAAAAATTCACATATTTAGGTATATATGCACCTTATTCGCATTTTAAAATATATCAATGCTTTACTTCGTTGTAATTAAGAAGTTTCAAATTCTCCTACGAAAAGAAAGCCTTGGCCACAATGCTCCTATGCATATGCAATCAAACATAATAATTTCGTTGTCTGTCCGTCCGTTTGTCCGTTCGTCCGACTGACTCTGTCTGTCCCCGTAACTCTGTCTAACGTCCGTAATTTCGTTCGAATTCACCACTAAAAAAACCAAATAAACTGCCGGAGGCCGGACTTGAACCTCGGGTCAGCAAACCCGAACCGGCCGCTCAACGCATTTTGCTACGGCCGTATCTCCATGGACCGCCAAAAAGATGCTACAAATGCATACTAGGGTTTAGCAAAGACGCGAACCAATTTTTTGACATTTTTGATGCGTTTCAGCTAGTATATTTTAAAACTAGTTATGATTATAGAGTGTTTTTCGTAAGATTCATAAGTAAAAAAAATATTAGTGACATACTTTCATTAAATATTAGATTTTAATTACAGTTTAATCTAATTAATTATATTTAGATGGTGAATAAAAAGTTATGAACGAATGAATGAAGACACTTGCATTTTTTAAACATTATTAACTTTAGAAAGATAGGCTATTATAAAATCTCGTATAACTACAAATTACTTTTTCTTATCAAGAAACCATGTCTATAGACGTTCAAAAGATTCCATTTATTTTAGTTGCCTGTACACATAATTAGTAATTTCTTGGAATAAAGAAACTATTAGAGTCAGATTGTAAAACTGGGAATGTATGTCATTCCTTATCCTATAAATGGAGATACCTTTACGATAAGACAATAAAGGCTATTTTATTATTGTCTTATCGTAAAGGTTTAAAGGGTATTAATTACAGCGTAGGGCGTTGTGAATAGCCGTATCTGTTAAGTAGTACGATGATGTATCATGATAAATATCTTGATTATAAAGTACCTCAATAAATCAATATATTTTTTTAATATTAAAGTCACAGGCCCACTGGTTTTGCAGTTATCAATATATGTGTAACCTAATTAGTCCATAATACTATAAAGATAAGTTCCTGCCTAAATTAATAATCGAAAATATTGTAACTGCAATGTCCTAATATAAATAGTTACAGATATAAGCAATAAAAGTTAGCATGTTTCTGATTTATCTTCCATTAGACTATCAAGTAACTTATATCGTATATCAAAAATTCATTCGCTTTAATAAAAATCATATAAAAATATTGAAAACTTACAGAAAAAAATTTGGTCTAAATTTCTATAATATAAATTTTATATAGGTAAAACGGCACATACAGGTTGAATTTTTACGGGTATATCTGTCTGTTGACTGTTGGTACAGTACAATCGGCCACTAATGATCTGTTGCTATGTTTTTTTTATTTTTTAAATGAGTATGAAAACAAATGAATAAATAATTTTTAAAAAGCTTTAATACAAAAATAATTTGCATTTGGAATTCTAATTCGAATGAAAGATATCGCGCTTCAAACTGGCCAGATTAGAAAACGGCATTTTCATAGTATTTAATAATATTTTTTCTTATTTTTTTTGCCACCTTTTAGTGACAGACCACTCGTTTATCGTTTAAAAATAGAGTATGGCATTTTTAAATTTAAACAATATATGTAGATCTAAGATTACATCAATTCATACACTTTATGTAAAATGATTAATAACCATATAAATTTAACGAATAACCCATTAATTAATGTATTCACTCGCATCTATTTCAAACTCCTTCCCCCACTACATAGGTCAGGAACCCGCTCGATAGTATTTTGCTTTATACAATTTATTTTATTGATCAGTTAATGTGCGACCGTCCTGAAAAAGAAACAGTAATATCAAAAACGGTCGACGTTAAATGAATCAATGCGGTTCGTACAAAGCTTATTAGTTTTGAATTCATAACTTCTGTACTTAACCAAAGCAGCTGTATATTAAGGGAGAATACCTACCTACGAAGCGCGAAAAAGGGCGATTTTTGTGATTTTTTAAAGAAAACCTATATAAATTATGATGTTGGTATCATTTCTACATAAAAGTACATATATTTAAAAATATGTCAATTTTTTATTAGAAAATATTCAGCATTGGCGGAAAATTTTTGGGTTCCGAAAAAAAAGGTCCTCCGCGGTGACCACTCCCATTTCATCTGCAATTATCAGAATAATAAAAAACAAAAATATTATCAAAATTGACACTATAATTTAGTCTTTGACATGAAAGAATTAGGTGTTTTCGCGGAGTGCACACTGGGAGTGGACAACATGAGCTTGTGTAGGTGTGGTCAGATTCTATAGGTTTTTATAGGATTATCTAAATAAATGCGTCTTAAGTTGTTTTTTGAACTATGGTAAGCTGTCTGTTTTTTTCAGTTTATTAGGTAGTTTGTTCCATAACTTTGATCCAACCGAAATTAGTTTTGTGGACGCGATTTACTTCAGCTAATCTATTTGCACTAGATGTTGATGCTGAGCGAAGTGTTAGTTGACTGTTATTTGCAGAGAATGGAATGCAGAAGTCAGTTATGTATTGAGGGGCCAAGTTGTGAATAGCTTTAAATATTGTAAGGCAAAGCTTATATTCAATCCTCTCTGGACATTTAAGCCAGTGGAGGTTTTGAAGATGGTGTGAGATGTGCGCAAACTTTGAGACACCGGTAATGAATCTTGCGGCGGCGTTAAATACAGATTTCCTGTTTCGGGAGATGAACGTAGATACCATTACAGTAGTCTAAGCGAGGGATAACGTATGCGTTTATTAGTAATTTTGTTGCTTCTGTTGGGATGCTTTTGCGAATAGATTTAATGCGGCGTAAATGATAAAAGGCAGAGCTGGTTGTGCTATTAATTTGTTTGAAGAGACAAGCTTGAATCTAAATAGGCTCCAAGAAGTTTGACATTGGTTTTGGGAATTATGTCAATATTTGAAATGGAGAGTGGGAGTTTTTCCAACAGGTCGTCTTTGGGTAGCTGTCCAAAGGAACTCAGTTTTGGTCGGGTTAAATTTCAGTTTATTCGAGGACATCCAAAGGTTTACCTACTTTATGCACTGAATAATAGATTGTTTCAGTACGTCTGTTTCGTCTGGAGAGCAATGAAAGTACAGTTGCCAGTCATTGGCTTGATTTTGAAATTTTTGCTTGAAATTTTCACCAGACATTGTTAAAACCTCAAGCTTTAAATGTAAAAATGCAAAAATTTTAAAATAGATTTTTCGAAATGTCTAGATAGGTATTCCTCCTTAAATGCCAGAATTAAATAAATATTAGTATAGTAAACCTCACTCACTTTAAAAATATAAAAGAAGACACTTTTTTTAAAAAGTACACCGTAATATTCCAAAAATATTTATGAAGAGAAAATCTGTATTATAACCATTAATGTTCTTAGGCGGTTGATGTGCAACACACCGAAGAAATTATCTGTAATGGAGATATTTTAAACATTTAATAATAATTGGGCTTATGTAAATCGTGTTTGGATAATGGAAAGTGAGACATTTAGAAACGACGCGAAAGGTTGTGCTGGAAAATGTAGCTGTAACGAAGAGTGAGGGAATAACTTAACCAACTACAATTATGACATCACGTCGTTTTATTTAATAATGATTAAATAATTTGATTTAAAATCTGATATTTTTGAGCTTAAGTTGGCACATTCACTGCAAATGCATATTTTGTTTTTTTTTTATGAAAATGTGGGTTTTTATTATTCATTTATGTCAGAATGTTTATTATGATAGATTGCAATTTTTTAGGGCAATAACTTAGATAAAACCTTAATCTAAGTTATCACTTATTATATCTATAAAAAAATATACAAAAGTTATTAAGTGAACATTATTTACAATAATTAAGAAAAATATAGGCATTAATTAATCCACAGGCCGCGGCAAAAAAAAACTTTTTAATATTCTTGGGCGAAGAGACGTGTGTTTAATATTTGTATGTAAGCATAATATGTTTTTTTATACGTATAAAGTTTACTTAATTATCTAGAAAATTTAATAAGGAAATTAAAAAATATTCAAAATTAATAAAGTTAAATAAAAATATTAATAAGTCTACTCAAATAATATAAGATCATTTGTCAAAAGTTGAAATAAGTAAATATTTTGACAAATGTAGTAGTTCTCCGGGGACGAGTGACGCCGACGAAATCTAAGAATATACCACCATCTCTTTCTATCAAAACCTGTTTTAGCAATGTATGTACCATAAATATGTAACGAACGTGTAATTTTTATTCGATTTACGCTCAGATGACATCTCGCGCACGGCTTGAAAGCGGATAATCTATCGACGTAATTTGACAGATTCGCATGTTTGTGAAATGGATATCTAGCCTTAAAAATACTCCTGCTGAAAATTCCATTGCAATCTCTATGAATATGGAGTAATTTAATTAATTTTCGGTAAATTACTTAATTTATTATACTTGAATATATTCACTATTGTATTACACAGATATTTGTAATTTTTTTAAAAGAATAGAAATTAAAAAATAAAATATTAAATAGCTGTGATAGAACTATAAACACTTATTATATTCAGTATAATACATAACATATATTATATATATATATATAGATATATATATCTATATAGATATATATATATATATATATATATATAAAATATATATAAAAGACAATTATATATATATATATATCTCATATCATTTTCTTGGTGATAATATTTTCATTTTACTCACTCATTTCATTTATTTTTTTGAGCAGCATTTATTGCTTTCATCTTGCTTGTACTTATTATAAGTTTGAACTTTCAGATTATGATATAAAGTATTTCATACTTGGTAGTACCTTTAAAATATAATATTATTTTGCCAAACGGTCTAATTTGAGTACTTTACATAGAAATAAAATAATTTTTAAGTGTCAATATCTCAGTCTCGGTGATTCCTTAAAAACCTTATTTTAAATAATGCGGTTTGAATCTTGGCTATGCGCAACATCACACATACTTGGATTATTGTTTCTGTATTTTCCTATAGGCATGTTCCTGATCCGTTTTTTTTCGATACACTGTATTATGTACATTCTCTGTAAATATTCTCTGTAAATCTCTATAAATATTCTCTGTAAATAAATAAAAATATAAATATACATATAATATAAAAAATAAATATAAAAAATAAAGTTCTAACACAGTTCTTACCCTTTAGCTAGATTAAGGATGTAGTGCTTATGTTGTAAATAAAATACATTAGCATGGTTATTTTTTGCAAACGTACTCATTTAATCCGTGGGGGATGTATTAAACACGATTTACTAACTTACTTTATTTTTATTTATTAATCAACGGCCTAGTGGGCTTTTACAGTACCTACAAAAAAATTAAAAGGATTATTACATACCTAACATAAAATACGTTTTACAGTAAATAAATAAAAAATAATAATATGAATAAAGCATATTTAAGATAAATTTACAATATAAAATAAATGAACAATATATATAAACGATGACTATTACACAAGCAAACAGTAATAATTAGAAACCTTTAACAAATTGGTAAAAGAATAAAATAAAAATAATTAAACCAATATACCAGATAAATAAGATAAGAAGATAAAATAAACCAAAAAATAAATATAGAAGATAAAATCAAAAAATATTTTAAAGGGTAATGAACAATAATTAAGACTCGTTAAATAAATAAATATATATTCATGGGGAACGAAACATAAGTAAAAATTTAATCCATTAAACTGTAATTAATTCTATTGGTATATTCTAAGTCTAAGTAATTATTTAATGCTGGTATGCTCCTACAACAAAAAATGTCTACGAATTCCGAAAAAAAAATTTCAAGGCGATATCATAAAGAGATTTATGTTTCAAAAATACCTTTATAAATAAATAAAATTTTATTTAATTCAATTCATATTATTATAAAAAATTCTTCAATACATTCTTGATTTATACCATAAATAGGGAAATGCCTCACCGAACAGATATTACAAAATAATATTAATGCATTCTTTCTTTATTTATAATACACTCATCGATATATTTTTTAATAAAAAATAATAGTGTTTATGTCAAAAAAAATAGTAACGTTTCTGTGGTGAATAATATTAGTTGTGAGGCAATTTAAATCGAGGCAAAGCCAATACGGTGTCCCAAAATGCGATGATACCAGGTTGCTCGTTTCGTGTAATTTGCAAGTGATTAACATTTTTCTCCGAGCTTGGAATAATTTCCATGGGTTCGTCGTTATATAAAAAATTCTCGCCGTGGCGTGCAAACATGCCCGCGGCGGCTGCACTTGGCAACAGGGAAACAGAATATTCTGGCATTATAGCAGCATTATTGCGATTATATAGCAGTACCTTAATTTTTATCGAGAATTGAATTAAAAAGTGATGTCTTAACATTTTTTTGGTCTTCCGTTGAATTTGGTACTCGTTAAATATAAAAGAAGTGCTAATATCCAATTCAAGAACTCCCACCTCAAAATAATTTACATTTTCTTTATAAGGCAACGAAACTGGCTTCTGATAGCGAGAGTTCAGTAGTAGGCCGACGTCCATCTATCCGTGGATACGAGACTACAAAGTGTAAGTAAAAAAAATAGAAAGTATATTTTTAGCGAAAGAAGTTTATTAATAATATTTTCTGCAAATAAACTCCGGTTAGTTGTTTTTAATAAAATAATAGACGAAGAAAAAAATTGATGTAAAATTTATAAACTAATTACAAAAATCGTGTAAAAAAATAACAATAAATAGCCAATTTAATTTAACAACCGGTCCAATCTTTAAAAAAATGATTATCCTCAAAATACATAATTCTCTATGTAGCAATATTCGTCACTAACGCCACCAGATGGCGCAAAAATGATGAGTCATAAAAATACAAAAAACATTATTTTCTATATAACAATGTCCGCTACAAACGTTAAAAAAAGAAGCTACGCTTCGCTAGGTGGCGCTGTCCTCACAGTCTTTAGTTGCGACCGAAATATAAAGTAAAAGTAAGTCATTTTTGATGGAGTATTTCAGATCATTCAGACCATGACTTTTTTTTAAATATTTAAACCTTGTCAGATACCTACAAGATTATTTTTAAATGGTAAAAATTAAACTTTGTAAACACGAGACAAAAATTTTATATTTAGTATTCGTTTTCTAATAACCTGACGAAGGGTATATTATTTTGCGAAAACGTTTTTTTATTCATTTTGTCTTTTTATTTACCTAAAATGAATTCTTAATACATTTAATATACAAACATCAAGATTATTATTTATATAACAACTTCAATGTAGATCCAATCTCTTATATGAAAGCAAGCGCTCGTGTTTAAAAAAGTAGTATGTCAATTTTTTTATACGATTTTTGATAAAAAAAATGTTGTATTGCATTTTGTACGCATTTTTCTTCAGTAATTTTTCTGATATTACTAGTAATACTCAAAACAAGGTTTTTCACAAAGTTAATTATAAAATTGATTTAAATAATGTTTAGTATTATTTTAACCAGTGATACACTAACCATTTTTTAAGGTTTGAATCTGATTGCCATATATTTTTTACAATTCGACAACAGTTATATCTGAACCCTTCACAATCCGATACAAATTCGAAGTAACTGTACCGAAAATAACCGGTTAAAGTAACGGTTTGACCATTACTACTTCCAGGCAAATTAATAAGGTAGGTAATAATTCCAGCAAAAGCACAAGACGATATCACGCAACGTACAGTTCCATACATCAGCTCCCGTATCATCCGCAGCATTATTGTTTTCTATGCCGTGTGCTCTGCAGAACTTACCCGTGTAGCTAAATTCATTAGATCCGAGGATGCGATAGTTTGGGGGCAGACAAAGAGCATCACGGAATCTCCCCGCTACTGAAGTGATCTCGATTTGTGCAATATATGTGCATGGGCGCGGATGCCCCGGGGAAGTGCGCTAGCCCTGCACAGACTGCACACTGCAGGTGCATCGCGACTCTCCGACGTTTCAATACCAAAATGGTTTTAATGGCCGTCACGCATCGTGTAAAATGGCTAAATAATTTTTCTTCTTATTTGCATAACAAACATCTGTTATGTCTCGTAATATTTGTACATTATTATATTCTGTCTGATATTTCTAGATTGTCGCGATTATTTTCAGCATTTTTGCAAAACATAAGTTAGTTAGTAACTGTAAAACAAGATGCCATATTTTTCTAGAAAACATTTTTTTTAAATGTAACCCATAAAAACCAAGTTTTTATTATACTCCCTTTCTTTGTAAAATATAACAACAATTAAAGACGAATTAAAACATAAAACATAACACTAAACTTACAGTAATTTAATATATTTCTAAAATGTCAGAGTTTTGAGCTTTGATAAGACACTTCATGCTTTGAAGATTAAATTCTAAAAAAATTGTCAGTCAATTTAGAATTTCGACATTCGTAGTGAAGAACCTATTATGTATACCGACGGAGTAATTCAAATTTAGAAAATATTCCGCGATGTTATCGGGCCGCTATGCTAGTAATCAAACTTTTCTAATGATTCCAATTTGAAAAAACCAATAAAATTTCTAAAAATACGAAATTATACTATAATTATTAATTTTTTTAACGAAAATTTGAAAGATCTTCATGATTGTCGCCACGAGTCTACTTGCCAAGTTTCAGCTCGATTGGATCACGGGAAAAGGGTCAAAAATCGATCCAAAGTTTTTTTTGACGGCAAGCCGGCAAGCAAGCAAGCAGACGCCACGAGTTAATATAAAGGGAGTAAAAATAATGAAATTTATTAAAATGTGTTAGTTTTGACAAAATAATTTTTGATGTCATGATTTATTTCGGCTTTTTTCTTACGTGCAAGCATTAATTTTGTTCGGTGAAATAAAAGTGAATATGTAGTTTATGGATGCAAGTCTCCAAAATTTGGGTGATTTTGGGTGGTAAAGCCAGTATTATATAATTAATACAATAAAATTGTAAGCCATAAAAAATACATATTTTTATGCTAGGATTTCAGTTTTAAATTAACTAGCAACATATATTGCGAAATCAATTTAAAAATGCCAACAAACTATTTTTTACATTAACACTCATTAAAATATGACTGATGAAACTCTTCGTCTCTGTTACTCTTACGATTTTTAATTCTTAATTCTACCTAAAACGAAATTCTACTACTACTATTACTAAATACTACTTAAATAAAAAACTTAAGCCGAAATTCTACTTAATTTGCTCCGGTTTTTCGCAAATTCCAATTAAAATTTTACTTTCACAACGAGTAAAATTATTGCGAAATGGTAGTATGTTTTTGTTAGCGTGTAGTCAGCGCCAAATGGTAGCATAAGTTTCGTTAGCGTCGTGTCGGCCGCGAGTTAAGGCTGTAAAAACAGTGCCATCTAGCGTCATGTAGCGTTAGTGACGGAACATTTCATTGAGATATATGCTCATTATTTTGAGTACGTTTGTCTTGCAATTTAATTATATTTTTCAGGTTTCTTAACATAGTTCATTAAACATCGCCAAGGTTTCTTTTCCAGTCTTGATGAATCTTTTGTATGCTGTCAGGTCAACTTCAGTCATAGTGTATCCATCAAATAATAAACGAATATTCCTGCTATGGGTAGGTTTAAATAAAAATAAATATTTCTTGAGTCTGTACCTCTGTATATCAATATGAAAATAATTGATTTAATACTTACAGTAACAAATAGCTCCCTGCTTCTGTAACTCTTAAACAATTGATCTGAGCTGAAGATAGGTAGCTTGGTGCCTAGTCAATCACGTGGTCAAAGGTTCGGGCCTCGTCCCAGGAGACCAGCAAGATTAACTTATTTTCATAAGACAAGCTGTTTACTTAGATTGAAAATAGTAATTATTTTAAAGTGATGTGTTATTTATGTAATTTATTTTCTTAGCTACAATATAAAATTATAAATATACTTCATGTGCGCTTTTAAAATTATGTATCTTTAGAAAAGGACTTTATCCAGTTATATACAAGACTAACGTTGCAAAACAACATTTTCTACCGCCGAGAAAGATATAGAACATCGCTTAAGTGTATTGGTAAGATGCTAAATGAATAAATAACAAAACGGTGACTAGGTTGAATAAAACAATGTAATATCTGAATGAAGATAGATCTTTAAAAAATACGTAAATATACTGAATTACCTCGCTATCATACAATACCGCTAGCGATGAGCTCAAAATCACGAACTGTGATCCAGTCACTGATATCTCCAAATCACATCACTAATAGTGATGGAGTAACTTTAAAATATGTTTTTCGCGATTCCTGGCTAAAATTACTTTAATTTTTATTAATTAAGATAAATTATAGAAGTTTCACAGAGACAAAGCTATGAAGAAGGAAAATGTATGAAGACTACAGGGCTTGACCTGTATGAGCTGGCTTAAGTGATCACTCAACACAATGCAACGTTTACCAATTAAACCGTAAGAACATCTCAAAATGTCAAATTTTTGGAAAGTTGATATATGTGTTCTAAATCTTTATTCTTTCAAATATTAGGTCCTTACATATGAAGTTGGCGTTTAGTATGGGAGGAACATTAAGCCGATTTTTTTTTATTATAATACATTTATTTAATCAAAGTATGTACCATTGCTATCTATGCACTTTTGCCATCTCATAGGTAGTTCATCGATCCCTTTACTAAAAAAACCATTCGGACGGGAATCAATAAAATCTTTGAAGGCGGTTTGGACTGCCCCATCGGAGTTGAATTTTTTCCTTTGCAAGAAGTTATACAAATTTCGAAAAAAATGGTAATCTGTTGGGGCAAGGTCCGGAGAGTACGGTGGATGTCTTAGACATTCCAATTGAAGCTCCTCTAATTTGGTAGCCGTCTGTTGTGCAGTGTGTGGTCTAGCGTTATCATGAAGCAGCAGTGGCCTAGAGCGATTAACCAGCCTCGGTTGTTTAGCAGCTAGCTTTTCCATCATGGTTTGCAGTTGCTGACAATAGACATCTGCCGTAATCGTCTGGCCAGATTTAAGAAAGCTGTAGTGAACGACACCAGCTCTAGAACGACACGCTCACAAGTAACTTTTTTTTGGAGTCAATTTTCGCTTGGGGCATGGTTTGGCTGGTTCGGCAGGGTTCAGCCATTGCGATGAGCGCTTCCGATTATCGTACAGGATCCACTTTTCATCACAGGTAATGATTCGATTTAAAATCCCTTCATTATTGTGCCGGTTGAGTAATGCAACGCAGCAGTCAACGCGCGTTTGTTGATTTGTTTCACTCAATTCGTGAGGTACCCACCATTCAAGCTTTTTCACCTTACCAATTTGCTTCAAGTGGACTAAAACAGTTTTATCACTAACACCGCAGCCTGCAGCTAACTCGGATGTGGTTTGCGATTGATCCGCTTCCACAATAGCCTTCAATTCTTCATTATCAACTTTGGTCTCCGGCCGTCCACGGGGCTTGTTCTGCAGGTCGAAATTTCCAGAACGAAAACGTTGGAACCAAAAACGCACTGTGTTTTCTTTTGCGGCACCGTCGCCATACACATCATTAATCCTTCGAGCCGTTTCTGCAGCACTGGTGCCACGGTGGAACTCGTACTCGTAAATAACGCGATATTTCAAGTTTTTCATTTTGTAAACTGAGTGACGCAAAGAAAAAAAACAATTTAGGAAAAAACAAATGAATTATAATTTTCAAAACACAAATACATGAGTAAATAGCTGTATAAATTTGGATTTGGAATTCCTAACCAAAGAGAAGATATTTGAGATCAAATTTGCCAGTACGGTAAAACGCCAATTTCATATGTAAGGACCTAATATTTGAAGCGACTCTGTTAGACACATCTGTGGATCTTTCCTTGATAAAGTGTGAATAGATTTTTCCACTAGTAATGATACCTTGAGTTTTTGAATTTTATGTTATATATTTTATGTATTGCTGCTCTTTACTTTATATTTTTAATTTTTATACTCATGTTTTGGTGCTATACCTAATACTTTTTATATTTTGCTGCTTATAACAGATATTGTTTAATGTATGTGCTTTTTGAATTTTATATTATATTCTTTATGTAAAAGCCTATACCTAATGGGCGTTAACAAATAAAAATAAATAAAATTAATAAATAAATAAAATAAAAAATAAATACCTCTATATTTTTTTAAATAATTTTAAAAATGTGTAAAAATATTTTTTGTCAAAAATAATTTAATAATTTGATTTTATTTTTATTTACTCATAAATTATACTGGCAAATGTAAATTAAATATGCCCGTCAAAAAGTGTAAATAATGATGTTTTTATATAATCGATAAGTGTTTAGGTGCTAATTTTGTGTAAATTTGTGATGGTCGACATAGAGATAGATTTAATAAATTTAGAAAATCTTAAAATAATAATATTCAAAAAGCCAAGTATGGACATCAAAAATATATTCCTTCTGGTTTGAATCGTTTAAAAGTAAAAGCCTGATATATTTCTTCTCAAGATTCCATGTATTACAAGAGGCTAACAAAATATTGAATATTCGGCTATACAAGTAATATTTCTTAGGTTTTTTATTATACCATAGATATAATTCTGTGTTAAATTAATATTGGTTGCCAATCCTAATAGACTCGACCTTGTGAGTAGGTGCGAACGAGCCTTTATTATTTATGAATCGGAACAGCAAGTCTCGCGTGTAGCGAGTGCTTTACTCTTATTTTAACGAACGGACCAATCACAGGCACGCGTTACCTTTCGACGGGTTGAGCCGGAGGCGACCGTCCTGTTGACTGAATCCGGCCAATGGCGAGCGCCGGCGGTGAGGTCATCGCTCATAGGATGAGTCACTGCACTAGCGTGGATTTCGAAGATATGGTGCAATCGAGAGTATAAAAGGAGCGAACACGATATACTCAGCCCCCTTCAGTTCGAGACCAGACTTGCGAGCGGGAGCGCTGCCCAACAGACTACCGACGGAGCCCTGAGTTCCAGAACATCATTTGCGGACGGAGTTGCTGCCCGGACTTATGGAGGAATCTACCATTCATCAGTACCAGAGAGGATCATACCGCCACTGTGTAACAGCTAAGGAACACATTTATATTATCTATCGATTAATTATTTTCACTATTGAAATGTATTTATTTTGGGAAGATTTAAAATCGGAGCAATAATGTATAATTAATATCACGATTTCTTGTGTGATCTTGGCTCAATTCGTACGGGAATATCTCCCAAACGAATATATTTTGATGCATGGGGATTTTCATACCATTTGTATTAACAATTGATTTTACGGAGCTCTATAAGCAGTGCTTAATAGATTCATAATAATTTTCGACGCGTTATGTATTGCATAACCAGATATCAATCCAAATCGTACGAGAAATTCTTCCGAACGAATATATTTTAAAGTATGGGGATTTTCAAACTATTTTTACTAATAATTGAATTCACGTAATTCTATAAGAAATGCTTAGTAGCCTTATAATAATTGTGTTGCGTAAGTATTGCGCAATTCGGTCTTCAGCCAAGTCTTTATGATTTGAGTACCTCGGTACATCTGGCTTAACAAGTAGCTTCAGAACGACGAGTAAAGGACAGAATGGGGAGATCTAACTGAAATTGGAGTTTTCTGGTTTACGAACGTTGAGCTAGGTGAGGTTGTGGATGATGCTTCGTGTCATAAGCCTGGAATTCGCGCAAGCCCCTGTGAGGTACTCTTAAAAGCGGGACCTCCCTTGTTGATCGGAGTGGCCACTAGACTCGACCTTCGCGCCTCATCCTGCTCAAAAACAGCGTGAACCAACGTCGTGAATTCTCTGACTTTGGAAGGATTTTCATGCCTGAATGCTATGAAATCTCAATAGAAAACGTTAACTTCTATGTCATCCTTTGTAAAAAGACAGAGCTAGAATCAGTATAAAAATCATTCACTCATATAGAGTAGCTGGGATATTATTAATATGTTACTAACACTCTAACATTTGACCAAAGTAAATGTTGCAAGATGCAGAATCGTGGGACGCCGCTCTGAAAAGGCATAATGAGATTGCACAATAATTTGTAACATCGCTGACTATGCCCGCAAAGGAGGCTAATGTCGTCATCAATTCGTACCAAAAGAGTACATAATTCTTCAAACACCGGCCTAAAAGAAAGGCGCCTCAAGACAACACCCATCATCAGAAACTCGTACCAAAAGAGTGCGTACATCTCAATCATAAGCCTAAAAGAGAGGCGTCACAGGATCACATCTCGTAAAGAAGAGATAGAGTCTCGGGATGCAGTAAGTTCCGGAGGAACAAGGGGGGCCGTTTAGTCACTTAGGAAGTCGGCCACCGGGTTTAGGCGGGCGCGGGGCCTCTACCCCTCTCAGCAGCAGAGATGCTGAGGGTTTAAAAAACCAAAATTTAGCATTCAAAGAAACTATTATTTCATATAAACTCACGGGCTGTTGTAGAATCCTTTCGAACAAACCATCCCCGAGACCTTATCTACTTATTTATAAAGAAGTTTCGCTTCAAAAATGTCGTATTTCGTAAATAGCAAATATATGTATTATTTTCTCACGCAAATGATATGAACAGGTTCATGCACGTCTAGGACGAAACCATTCAAGGTAAGAATTTGCTAATACAAAGTGTTTATAATTATTAATTTCAGTGTTATTTAAAATGTGTGAATTTTTCCCTTTGCAACGTTCGAACAATTCTACTGGTTTGTCCCCAAACGGAAATGTTTTATTTCTAATACACGAATTCTTCTGGTGAACGTATTTTATTGTAACATAAATGTATAGATTATTAGGTTCGTTAGATGTTTTTATTACGTAATATTATGAAATTGTTTCCACACTGCTCCTATAAAAGAATTTGAAGTTATTACGATACACAACGGGGTCCTTCATCCATTAGACGAATCATGTGCCAATTCAACGACGTATTACGAATAGTATATATTGTATTTATCGAGATTTAGTCGCATTTATTATTTCTAGTGAGGTTTTAGTATTGGTTCCAGGCGCCATTATGAGGCGGAAATAGTTCATATTCATAGCCCGACTGCAATAGGTATTTTTGTCGCGTAAGAGGTAGCACTTTTAGGAATATAACTGGGTTTTATGTTTCGTCCCTGACGGACAGGATGGTATAGCTGTGGCTATTTAGGTAATATACTTAGTAAATGCAAAGGGCATTAGGTATTATCAATATAGTATGCGAACCCAAGATGTTAGAAATATTTTAGTTCCTATAATTTCATTGAATATTTGCTGCAGAATAATATTTGATGAGAGAAGTAGTTAATATTCCATTCAAAGCAAAAGTTTTAGTCAATATCTTTATAGGTAATATTCAACAGCAAATTAGAAATATTTTAGTTAATATTTTTAGTTAATTTTGCATTCAAAAGCGCAATTTTCACAAAATAATTATTTCCAGTTAATAATATATATTTTAGTTAAATGTATAGTTAGCACAGGCAGAGTATTAATATTGTATAGATTACATTATTTATAATATTTCAAGAAGGTATAATATTTTATTCCGCGATCCTTTTATAGTTACAGCGTATCTGTCGACCTCAGCCGTTGCCACCCGCGCCATACAACTATTTTCGCTAACATCATACAGCAAATGACT
>JADDOH010005268.1:0-27437 GCA_016648135.1 Agrypnia vestita | reverse complement strand
CACCAGCACTAGTCCACCAAACGCTCACAAGTAACGTTTTTGGAGTCAATTTTCGCTTGGGGCATGGTTTGGCTGGTTCGGCATGGTTCAGCCATTGCGATGAGCGCTTCCGATTATCGTACAGGATCCACTTTTCATCACAGGTAATGATTCGATTTAAAATCCCTTCATTATTGTGCCGGTTGAGTAATGCAACGCAGCAGTCAACGCGCTTTTGTTGATTTGCTTCACTCAATTCGTGAGGTACCCACCTTTCAAGCTTTTTCACCTTACCAATTTGCTTCAAGTGGATTAAAACAGTTTTATCACTAACACCGCAGCCTGTAGCTAACTCGGATGTGGTTTGCGATGGATCCCGCTTCCACAATAGCCTTCAATTCTTCATTATCAACTTTGGTCTCCGGCCGTCCACGGGGCTTGTTCTGCAGGTCGAAATTTCCAGAACGAAAACGTTGGAACCAAAAACGCACTGTGTTTTCTTTTGCGGCACCGTCGCCATACACATCATTAATCCTTCGAGCCGTTTCTGCAGCACTGATGCCACGGTGGAACTCGTACTCGTAAATAACGCGATATTTCAAGTTTTTCATTTTGTAAACTGAGTAACGCGAAGAAAAAAACAATTGAGGAAAAAACAAATGAATTATAATTTTCAAAACACAAATACATGAGTAAATAGCTGTATAAATTTGGATTTGGAATTCTTAACCAAAGAGAAGATATTTGAGATCAAATTTGCCAGTACGGCAAAAGGCCAATTTCATAATATTTTATAGCTGGTAATGATACTTGTATATTATGAAGGTGAATGTTGTATCTTTCAAAATATATATTCTATGCTAGAGATATCTATGCCAAATTTAGCATATATTTTACAGGTGGTAATGATACTTGTATATTTTGAAAGTGAAATATTAAGGAATATTCCTTTCAGTGTATATATGATATTCTTCCGAATTATTTAACATATACGCTAGAATACGCCCGTAAAATATTAATTTCAATTTTTAATTTAATGATTTAATATTTATCTTACATAATATCCGTAAGACTTTGAAGACAGAATAATTTCAATGCACGTGAACACGATTACTTCAATAATTCTAATCAATGAAACTTTTCTGAAAAATAGTGTATATTTCGTCGAAATTCGTTTATCAGAATGATCCACCTTCTTGTTAAGGTAAATTTAGGCTGATTATAATACATCAACTCCGATAAATAAGACTTTTTTTTCTGAATTTTCCTAGAAGGATAAATATATTTGAGTAATAATTAATAGAGACATTATTAAAAATAATGTTTTTGTGTGCATATCAATTGAAATATTTCGGATATTCAACATTTATCCACAGAACCCGCGACATACAAGACATTGTACGATGAAGCAGGCAGAGAAGGCGTTTCTGGAGGAACTGTAGAGAGAGAATGGACCAGACAAGACTTCCCAGAGCCGTGATGCGCGGGATTCCAGAGGGGCGCCGACCGCCAGCGAGACCACCAAAGAGATGGAAAGAGAACTGGACGTCCTTGTCACAAGACGAAGACTGAACAATTTTTAACCAATTTTTATAAATTTTACTTTTTTTAACCTATTTTTTATGTAATGTAAAATGAATTTTGTATAAAATGTACTTGTATATAAGTATGATATAATTGTAAACTTTGCCTGTCTCAACGTGGAGCTCTCTAGTGAGACGGGCATAGTAAAATCATACCTTAAGTAAATTAAATGTAAAGCAATGAAATAAATAAATAAAAATAAATATAATAAAAGAAGAAGAACATTTGTATTTTCATTATTTAAAAAAATACATTAAAATCAAATAAATTTTCAGGGAAGCCTGTTCCCTAGAGAAAGCGTCCCTGGGTGGCGGATAAGGAAATGCCCATCTGTACGTCTCTCTTGAGCATTTGAGAGGCAGGAGTGAAATAAAATAGCTCTCGCGGACGAACAAGCAACCTTATACAACACTTTTAGGGTTTCAGTAAGTTTTTTCACAATATTTGGGCTCGATAGAGGTCGGGACAACGCTGTGAGTTTGGGTTGGAGCTCACAATAAGGACTGCAGCAGAAGAACCGTAAGTTCATCTTGAGAAGATGAAGACTGGCGTCTGGTGGAAACCGGCTGTAAAAACACTAACCAAAGCAAAATCTCCTTGTATGGACAACCCAGGACAGAGGATCCTTGAGCCTTCACACACGGAGCCCGATCCTAAAAAAACCGGGATAGAAAGGCAGGGAGAAGAAAATATGAAGATCAAATAAACAAAGGTTATATCTAGTTAAATAAATTCCAATCCGATTCGTTTTTAATACCATTCCAATTCCAATTCTCAGCCGGTCATTTTCGTTATACTATTTCACCAAAGTTTTATACATATAAAGATAGATTTTTGTTTTTAACTAATGAAGAACAATCAATTTTATGTGGTTAGTTAAAACTTTTTGCATAAACCTCCACGCGACCCTTTCGTTTTCGAAATTTTGAGAGAATATGGCAAATACCATATTTATGGGAATTTTTCGAAGGGTCTCAAAAGTAATCTCGAACGCATGTTACACAGCACGTAAAATGTAATTGATTTATAATAACCTTCTACCTACAAAAAAGAAAATAATACATTTTTTTTAACAGGTTTATTTATGTGATACACAAAAATAAATACAAATTCTTTTTATTAGGGTTTCATGTTTATGCTTCTTATTATAGATTTTATAGCTAAAATAAGCAATCAAAATCAAAAAAATGTTTTTTTATTTTTTATTGCGGTTAATTAAAAAAATTCGACTGAAATTGAGTAAAGATATGAAGTGCAAAATAATATTCTTCACAAGATTGGTGCATCTGAATATTTATAAATCAACTGAAACAACTGCCGTTATTTTAAAATCCACAACTGCGAATCTTATTTCACTTCGTTACCCGGACTACATAGATGTCGCGTTTTTCATTCCAAACCTACAAGAACAATTCTACGAAATATTATTAATAATTTTTATTTACTGTCGTGACTGTAGTAGGCAAATGAATACTGGAATTTAATTACCAATTTATTAATAATCTAAACGAATTCACAAAGTCACTGGACACCAATTTAATTAAAAAGCTATTCTTTAAATTAAAGTAATAACACTTTTTTATCGCTTGCTAGAATATTCTATTTAATTATCGCACGTAAGTAGGTATTTCGCTCGATATCTGCTGCTTCGAATTAATCTGCGTTTTGGTAACACTGCTGCGGTCGCTGCTGTTTTATCGCTGGCTCACCTCGGTCAAACGTCAAAACAAACATGAAGTACCGCAGCACTTGTTCCGCCTTTTTATACGAACATTTTTTGAAGTTTTATTCTAGTTTTTTATTCTATACATTTCTAGTGCTTACGAGAATATTATCGTCGCTTTCAGACTGTATCAGACGTTTGTAGAATGTTGTAGATATTTCCAGAGTGCTGAAGGGAGTTCCAGAGGTTTCTATAGTTTTGTTGTCTTCAACATATTTCGAGAGATTCCGATTGTGCGTTATTTCTCCGAATTATATCATCACGTTACAATACTTTGATTTTACTCATTTATATCATCGTCATCATCAGCCTATATCTTCGCCAAAATCTCCAATTATTCGTTTTCAGACCTGGAGTGTTGTTGAATATTGCAATTGAGAACAATCTATTTCCTTTCTTATGTTTTCAATATGGGATCCATCAATCTTTATGGACATGTACCGTGCGATGGCAGGATGTATTAAAACAGTGAAGAGATGAGTGTAGATCAAGAATTCATGTCTTACCCAGGAATGCTTTGTACAGATGATCCCAAATTAGTCATAATACTTCAAGGTTAGCATTTTTCGTCTCATTTTAAACATCATACACTATCCTTATAACTCTTCATACAAATAGCTCATTAAATAATTTCACAACTGAAAAAAATAAATACACACATAGAGTAATACAGCCTTATGCTAAAAACGCATCAAAATTCTGATAGTAAAAAACACAATTGAAGTGCAAGTAAAATAATACAAACGCAGATATTAAAACCTCAATAGAAGAAGAATTTCATCAAAACACACAGCGAAAAACACGACTCCTGCCATGCAACTATATTGGTTGAAGTTTATGCATTTTTAACGACAGCATCTCGACTCGGCTGAAGTATAAGAGTAATGGTTTTCTACTGTTTTAAAAATCTGAATAAGCAAATTTCTGTCTGCTGGTCTGCATAATGAGTTATTTTAGGTTTCACAATTAAGAAATTAACATTTTTGTGACAGGAAATGAAAATTATATTTTTATTATGATTAATATTTTTAAAGATTAATCTTACTTGCCTACGTCGTATTTCTTTACTAGAAGAAAAAATGATTGCATAATTTGATTATTATTTCTTCTTGAGTAAGGGTTAAACCGTGTGAAAGAGATTACAATTTTTACTTACTTACTCACCATCACGCCGTTTCCCAGTGCGGGTAAGCAGAGTGGATAGAGTGCATGATAGAGCTTCTGTCTTGACATACAACTCTCGCCTCATTCACATTCATACATCTTCGCATGAGATCTCGATGGTTGTTGAGGCTTTTAACGGGAACATCTTTCAGTATCTGGTTAATCTAGTCATGCCACGTCGTCCGCGGTCGCCCTCTCTTTCTGGCACGGTCAACACTCGCATCATATATCTTTCTTACCATTTTTTATTTTTTTAAAATTTTTTTTTTACGCTTCAACAGGCCAGAAGGTCAAACTTAACCACTGCGCTACGAGGACCGCGTTTATTCCTCATTCATTCTCTTAACATGCCCAAACCACCTGAGCGACCCTTTTTTAATTTTATTAATTATACTAAGATCAGCTTTACATTTATTCCTAATATCTTCATTCTTTACTCTATCATAAACGGATTTGCCAAACATACGTCTGAGGAATCTCATCTCTACTGCGTTTGTTCCTCTTCTGCCAGTTCCAGGCTTCACTTCACTTGGAATTCTGGTACCGTAACTAATTTGTGGAAACAAATTAGTTACGGTACCAGAATTCCATTGTTTACCGCTAGACCAAGTCTTGCCTTGGTAGACATATTTCTGTGGGGTCAACGATCCGTTTCCCTACGCGTTTTGACCAGCGCCAAATTGTCATGGAAAATAAATCGCGCGACAAAAGACACGCGCACTCGGAAGCACGGACGTCTGTGTTTATATACAGATAAGATCGACACCAGAGAGAAACCGCTGATTTGGCATATCTCATGCTGCATACAGGAGAATAAATCACGCAAACAAAGGAAAATAAATATGCTGACAGGCCACTTCGTACACAGGTTTTTGTACACATCTAGACAACAAAATTGGGATATAAAATACGTGTTAACGACATCCCAATTCATTTCATTCCCTCGCCGTCACAACGACGCCGACTTCACGCTACGCGGCCGCTACCGTACTATCATCTAGCTACGCGGTTCTTCTCTCTCACCTCAATCGCGAGGTCACGCTGCCTAACGATGGCTACCCGTAGCTCATCTCTCTTTAAGCTATACGATCAACCTTCAGCCTGCCGTAGCTACGATATCAAACCACAATCACTACGCCGCTTATCTCATTCCTCGCAACGCCTCTAGTCTCCAATCCATCGATCATCGTCCGCCTCATCACTCCACTGTCTTCGCCACCTCCAGCAGCGAACACCATCTACTTCCGGCGATACCACCATCATCCTCATCGACCTCACTACGATACGCCACCTACATCAGTTGTCAGCACCAGCTCCAGCACGATCTTCGCCTTGAGCAATTCCTGTACCCGCTACACACGCGACCAGGAACTAATTGAAGACCCCAGGCGTACCTAATCAGCTGTACTGTTATCTACCGAGGTCGACATACTGTAATTAGAAAATAAAAAAACCTAATAAAACGAACCATGGTTTTCTGTTGATATTAGCTATTTTTTATCCTATAATACATTGTACAAAAGTGGGATACTAGACACGGTATCCCACATCCTGATGACCCACGACGTGAGATGAACACAACAATCTTCTGATCAACGCAGCGCATTTCATATTCTGGTGACTCCGACGTGAGTCATCCCTATATTTCTATTATAAATTATTGCATTCAAAGCACCACGTTCACCCCATTTCCCGCTGTCACCCTCCTCTCGATATCATTCTCAACCTTCTCTCTTCTATCGAAAATATTTCCCAAGTACACAACTCATCTGTTTGTTCTACTAGTATTTCATGGTCTACTAATAATTCACACGTTGTCTTACTTTCCTATTTTTCGAATACCATCACATTAAAGTTTTTATCATATTTGTTTTTTCTATGTTGGTGTTCTGTCTGAAACAAAAACTTTTATTTTCTATTATGTTACACACAATTTCAATTTACGTAGCACTAACCTTATATAGGACATGGGCCTCTAAATCCCGACCACGAGGTCACTAAGAAAATTACTTTATACTGGACCGATAAGTACGTTCAATACCTATACATATACAGGTATTCCAGAAACAGTAGTCAAAGCCATCAATACAAATAGGAGACTGAGCGTTATCTAAATAAATTTATTTCTAATTCAATGGCTGTGTGCCATAAAGGTTCAACCAACTGAAATAAAAATTGAGATAGTATAACTATCATTTTATACTAGATTTTTACTGAAGACGATTAAAAATTTGTTTTACGACTTTTTAACTTAAAATTCAGTTTCTGAAAAAAAATATTCTGTTGTAGTGAATATCTATATATATATATATATATATATATATATATATATATTTACCTATATACAGGGTATATGAGAGCTAGCAGCAGAAACTTGGCCGGTAGATTCCTGACTACGTTATGAGTCTAAAATGTTCAAGCAACCATGACCTTAAATCAATAGTTATGGAGATATGTCATATCAAAGTTTGCTTTTTTTCCAATATTTCTGACTAATTTTTTGCAAAAAGTTGAACTATGGTTCCAGTAACTTATATCATTTATGAAAAATTCATTGGCTTCAATATAACTCAAAAAAAAGATAAAAACCTTGTAAAAAAATAACTTTTTCCAATTTTTGCAAGGTTTTTATCATTTTATTCGACTTGCATTGAAACAAACGAATTTTTCATTATCGACACAAGTTACTGTAATGATAGTTAAATTTTTTGCAAAAAATAAGTAAGAAATATTGAAAAAAAAATGAAAAATTTGATATTGCATATCTCCATAACTATTGATTTTAGGACATGGTTGCGTAAACATTTAAGACTCATAACGTAGTCAGGAATCTACCGGCCAAGTTTCTGCTACTAGCTCTGGCACACCCTATGTTTTTTAAATTAATTTTTTACGATGTCTACTAACCATACGCTATATTTGGACTATTGTGTTTATGTGTATGTATGTATTTTCAGGACTGATGAAGAATCTACTGTAAGACTCATCCTAATTTAAAATGTTTAAGAGCATTTGAGATGTTTTAGTAATAATATTTTTTTGAATTTCGAAAACCAACTAATAGAATCTAATCACTATTTAGATATAAATAACGTTTTAAAATTTTACCAACTATGGGTTTACATTTGGATAATCTCGAAATATTAGAAAATATGAAAATTATTAATAGAAACTATTATAATTAATTAAATCAAATTTGTATAAAGCCCTCTTTAAAACCCTTTCACATTAAAATTACTTTGTAACTTGCCCTCTCCAACCCTCTCCCACGGTGACTAAATCTATCTATAATTGATCATTAAGAACGAAGCATCCCTCCGGAAACATGTTGAATTTTTTTAAAATAAAAGTGTGGTTAAAACAAAGTTTTCATTATTTTATTTATAAAACTGTGCCACAAAGTGAATTTGAAAATTTTGAAGAGGTTAAAAGTTTTCTATGCATAAAAAAATAAGTAAATTAAATTAAAAAAGCGAATAATATAAATAAATAAAAAGATAATCATATTTATAATATAATATTTGATACAATTTTGGTTTTATAAAATACAAGACAGAGAAAAATAAAAAGTTATAAAACATTTAAAAAATGTCTGGTACTTAAAGAGCAAAGTTATGCTTTAAATAAAGTCATTGATATTCACACGGCATATTCGATACAAAGATGACAACAAAATCAAATATATTCAAGGTTTTCGTATCGTTTGAATATGCCCACTTTCACTGAAAAGCAGATAATTTGCTGCCGATGCACGTGGGGGATGTTTTTTAGCTCAAAGGCAGTAGGTACTCTAGAGCTGAATTCATAGTAACAGTTAAGAAATGTGTTGTCTCACGTTTTGAGAATGAATGTATATAAATATTAAGAAGACTGCTAGAGCATTATAAGTGTGAATATATTAATAGGAACTTCTGATTTCCTACACAGCTTGCATGCATTTTCCAGTTGAATTTGTCAATTTTCAACTAAAGTAGTGTCACGGACGAACAATAATAAAGCAATTTTATATATTTATTTGTAACATTATTTACATTTAAATCATTATTTAAATGTAATTGTAAATGCAGGAATATCTACAAAAAAACACAGTCTACATAAAAATGGCATGGTTTTTTAATTATTTGTATGCTCTGTGAGTTAAAATAACACATTAAAAATATTAAAAAGAAGTGACAGATAAATTCAATTTCAGTTATTTACTTAGGGTATAATGATATTTTTTTTTTATTATCCAGGCTAAAAAATAGTAAGGAGATAGGTGAAGTCCCACACATTCCATATTTGCAAACATATTTTGAATTATGATACTAGAAAGTACTAAATAAATATAAATAAGTAAGGTATTAAGACAAAAATTAGAATCTACTTTCCTTATTTCAAATTTACATCTGTCCGTAATTTATTGAAATAACAACAACAACACTGATGATCAGCAATAAACACTCACCAAAAATAATGTCATCATTACAGAGTTGCTGCTGTAAATGAATTATAATTTAGGTTTCAAGTCGACAATAATCGTTTGTAAGTTGATTTGAAATTAGTTTTAGGTTTGAGCGAAAGAAATACAATTTCAAAAAACAAATGGTTTTCTTTTGAGGAATTTTTAGCTTAAAAATCTTGAAAATATTATGTCCCGTGGTTTTACACAGGTTAACGGCTATTATAAATATAAAAAATAAAGCCTTTAGCGAGTTGTGGTATATAATATAGAGATTGTAAGAGGCCAGTATCTTTCCAGAGCTGTTTTTGATTTCCCTCATTCCTGGCACCCTGTATCTTATAAGGGCTGCAAATCTGAACTTACCCCCCCGTGAACATACCGGAAGCACTGCAATATCTGGGGAGGCCAAACATTATGCGGAAGGTGTTATTATATTGGACACGAAGTCTAATATACAGTAATCAATTACATAACTGTTTTAAAACAGCATAAAACCTAAACTTACGTCCTATATGAAAGATGTATTTAAAATTAGATTAACTGGAAAAATTAAATATTATAAAGTAGGTACCTGTAAGAAATTTCATATCCATATATTGAAGGAGATAAAGTCAAATTTGTCATAAACTTATTTCAATATTTGTAATTACATTATTCAAGGTTTGATCACACCTCGTATATCTTGATTAAATATTTTTTCAAGAAACGATATGAATTGTGAAACTACTATCATTGTCAGATAACCACAACCACTTCACTTTCTATTTTAGTCAAAGGGATGATGGTTGTTTTGTTTTATTACTCTTTATTTGATTCAACAATGAAATATATCAAGGAGACTAAATTCTTTCTTAATTCTGTGCATTCTTTAAATCCTCGATAGAAGGCAGATAATTTCTTCTGTGTATAAATGCGTAAATATAATATACTAGCTATGCCCTCAGCTTTGCTTGCATGGCGTTTAGTTCAATTCAGTTTGAGACAATAAGAGTATCAGTGAAAAATCAATATTATCTAAACTACTCATCCAAATAATATTGTGTGAAAAGCAATTTTTATCTACATAAAATTTTCCTGACGATTAACAAATTTATTTTGATAAAAATTTAAAATTACCTTCTTAAATTACCCCCGACAGATTAAAATTAATTTAAATATATATTTTATGCATATTTTATCGATTTGTGAATTAAGCTTAACATATAGATATATGTAATAAGTTTATTTATAGGCCTTTTTTAAGTTCTTCAACTTCTCTATCGAAAGGATTCATTGTTCTCTTACTGTTAAGGCAGCGTTCGTAAGAAACGCATTCGCTCGACCATTTTTTCATCTACTTTAGTTGTAAAAAAGGTCACCACAAAAAGTTCTTTTATTTTAAGTGGATAATATATAATCTATAACCATTTTGAAAGTCTATCTAAATATTGGTTAAAGAATTTTTGAAATCGATTAAGTAGTTTCGGAGATTTCCTCCTAAAACTTACAGATTCACAAATTTACTTCTTTATATATTAGTATAGATATAGATTTTGTTTATGGCACATTTAGGTAAGTGAATTCTTTAAAAATTAAAATCTTCTATAATTTATTTCAGCACAATAGATATAAATATCATCAAAGAGTTTCACAATGAATACCACTTGCAAAATGTAGATAACTAAGGACTATTGTTGTGTTACTCATGAAATGTAAATGTTTATGATTTGATTAGCGAAATTTGTTTGTAGTAATATTTCAAACAATATTTTTGTTATTTAAATCGACTATTAGTTGTAATTTTTTATATATTTTAATTTGAGTAATTATATAGGTATGTCTTCATAAATATATTTTTACTTTGTGAGAAAAAAAAAATATCTCGTTTATAAATATAACAATAAATAAATAACTGAGGTAGCATAAATGCTACCTCAGTTATTTATTTTCCATGGTATATAATTATTTAAAGTCTTGGCTAAGTAATGATAAAAACCTAGTACTTTTAAAATTCCATTATATGGCTAACTTTGATCGTCCCGAGACGTTCCCGATTTTCGAAAGCTGTTTTAGACGTCCCCGGGGTGACTTTTCCATGTTTTTTTTTCAGGAAAAACACTTTATGCATTATTAAGCTTCCAGGTAGGTAGCTCTTGGAAGGTTCAAAGAAAAGATGGAAAAACAGACTTACATTTTTTGTTGTTGTTTTAAAAGGTTTTCTAATATCTCAACCAATTTAAATATGTATTTAACAATTTAAATGTTCAGATTTATGAAATTGAATCATTATAGACAGAATTTATTTCATTCCATAAAAACTGCAGAATTTAAACAAATCAGAAACTTCAGCCGACCATTCTACCAAAGATTTTACATAGTCTCTGCGTTCCGAAGTTTAGACAGCCTTGCAAAAAGGTTAGCCAGGAACATTATATATCTTAGTCCAGTAGGTATAAAGCACTCAATTGGATGGAAATAAAAAAATACTTATTTATAACGTTCTCATGCCGAAGTCATGATGTGTTGTATTGTGTTGTATGTATGATTCATCTGCTTTCTGATCACTATCTCTGCGGAGTCTGCGACGAGAATGACTTTGAAGCGCCGGATACCAAGATGTTTTTAATTTGAGACCATCATCTCTATTAATGTTTATCGGATGCTTGTAGATTTCTAGTGCTTCCTTGATAAGACGCGCATGGTGACTCTTAGGCTTTCCAAGGATTTTCGGTTCGAATGCAAAATGATGGCCGGTATCCAGAAAATGCTCAGCCAGTGCTGATTTTTCTGGATGACCGAGTTTGCATGCCCGTTTGTGCTGGTTGACCCTTTTGGAAATGGTACGCGCCGTTTGTCCCACGTATACTTTATCGCAGTCTTGACAATCGAGTCTATACACACCGTCTGTTTCTAAGCGATCTTGATCCTTCGCTGATCTCAACATATCCTTAATTTTGGAGTTGGTACCAAAAACTGTCTTAATGTCTCTTTTCTTGAGAGCTCTGGCAATTCTGTCTGTAACGCTTTGGACAAAAGGCAGAAAAGCGATGCCTTTGCACTCAGGTTCTGTATGTTTTTCAGGACGAACAGACCTCGTTCTTATGACGCGTTGTATCTGTCGTTTCTGGTAACCATTGCCTTCCAGTGCGTCGCTGAGTGTTATCATTTCCTCCTGTAGATATTCGTCTTGGCATATCCTTTTGGCCCTCGTGGCTAAAGTGTTGATGAGACCTCTTTTTTGAGCAGGACGATGGTGGGAATTCGCATGTAGATAACGGTTCGTATGCGTAGGCTTCCTATAAACTCTGTGTCCGACACTCCCATCGGCTTTCTTTTTTATCGTGGCGAAACAAACAATTGGTGGAAACTCGGCAAAAACGGAAATTTGAGTCACTCAGCCGACATAAGAAAAGCTCAACTAAGGAGCTGGATTCTACCAAAGTGGTGAAAAATTTATCCAGCCTTTCATTGGATAAGGCCGCGATATCAGTTTTAGCTAAAGGTTTGATTGATTGGTTTGGTATGGCGAAATTCACAACACAACACCAACATTCAAGACAACACCTCAGCCCTGATGATGGACCCTGCAATGGGATCCGAAACGTCGGCCCGAAAGGTCGTAACAACACGGTATAATACCCCAGTAAACACAAACTTGAAGATACAAATAAGATGAATGAATTCAAAAACAAATCCTATAATTATTGTAAAAATAGTATAGAATTAATGAGCATAAGATGTATTATTAATTATAGATTGTACCATAGATTAGATTAGATGTAAATGTAAATATGTAGGTTAATATGGATAGTATATAAGTAATAGATTTAAGAATAAAAGTGCTAAATACTAGTTAATTTACAAACTGTAATACTAAATTAAGAAATAAATAAAATAAAAATTTAAAAAAAGTATATTGGATGTTGTCCTCTTTTTATCTGACCTTCCACTTTTCCCAGGTTGTCTACTTCTCTACGGGTGATGTGTCGGAAAAATTTGAGGATGCGTCTTAAGCTGATCGTGCATAATCTGTGATGACTGGAAGCTATCCCACACTTCAGTCGCACCTCCAAACATTTCTGTCAATCGGGTTAAAGATATAACCAATCAGCCGTGCTTCCGCCTGCTCTCCGCAGCGACGAACATTCTTTCGACGATTCGAGTGATATTCCCATTCGCAACCCAATCTGTTCAATGAGTATTACTTACACCCTTTATTGACCGACTCTTTCTTATAAGCCTTTAGTTGAAAACATTTATTCGCACTACCATATATGTGACTATAAACACAACACACTGAGCACAAATGAACACGAAAGAATTCTTCCGGTCGGGTGGGAATTCTTTTTTCTCATCACAACCAACCCGCCAAACTGATGATCCCAACGTGATTGAAGCCTTTTAATTAATATCGAATACTTGGTGAATATTAAATTGAATCTATCAAATATTTTGTCGTACCAAACTTGAAATGTATTGCTTTTGAAGGGTTTTCTAAGCAATTTGCCCCCAAAACCACGTTTTAAAGACGTAAATTTTATTTTTTCACCTGCTCATAATACTTATATTTTCAATTCATAGAAGTAGATAGAAAAAAAACAAGATAACTTAAAAAAACTAATAAAAAAGATAGAAAAAAAACAAGATTAAAAAAACAAGATAACTTAACAAAAAACAAAACTTAAAAAATTATATGATTGTGATTATGGGTCTACCTTAGGCAATTTTCTCTTTTTATTTATTAGAGACACTAACAGAACAATGTCTTCATGACACAAAGAATAACATATTATAAATCAAGACTTTGCCCATTATCCTGAATAAAAATGTCTTAGGCACGCTCTAAACTTTACATTTATTGTTATTTCAATTCTTCCCTTAAGTTGAGCTTCAAGCCACCAATAGCATTTTTAAAAAACCCGTGATGAATTCAATATCATTATTCCACACTATATTTTCGCAGTTTTTCAGCTAGATCGAAAAACTTGACTTGATTTTGATATTATTTATTTTATTTTAAATACACATATTTTATTGTTCAACTGTATGGAGATTTTTGGTAATTTATTTTTCGATTTGATAAGTTATTAAGTAATGATTGAAAAGTTTTTTACTGCCTATGAAAATCGCAGTCTTCGGGTACCTTTGTCATATTTCCTGTTTTCCTTTTCCATTCCAAAATGTTGAAAAGATCTGAAGAATGGATGCATCCTTGAGGGATTCCTTTTTGCACTTGAAACCTTCGAAAACAGTAAAAAGTTTCACTACCAGCAATAAATCAGATTGGAACCTCTTACCATATTTTACTACACGTCTGCTTTGCTGGAAATACATATTTTATATATGAACACTTATATTACTGAGCTGAGTAAGCTAAAAATTTGTGATGACTTACAGTAAATGACAAATAAACATCGATTACGTGGACCTTCTTATGAAGCCGCAGAACTGTCGTTATAGAGGAATGAAAAACCTTATTTAATACAACAGGATATTCAAGAATATTGATTACATACAGTCTAATTATTTTCAGCCTCAAAATTTTATAATTTAATTGTTCTAGAAAATTTCGTTTTAGTCTGCAATTAAAGTTTTCATCATAACTAGTACTCTTGGCTCGATCAAAGGCCTTGGAATATACAGATATCAGAAAAAAACATTTGTTGTGTTCACTAGGGATGGGCGTTGAATGGACGGACTAGTTGAAATCAATCGTTGACGTTGCATCGACACGTCGACGGTTTACGTTTATCGCATGGACTAGTTGAATTCGTAGACGGTGGACGGCGGACGCCGTGGACGGTAGACGATTCGAGATTCTACGTAATGCAAAGCAACGAGCGAGAGCAAGACAAAACGTCTCCGTTTATTTCTCTCTCATCTCTCGCTGTCGACTTGTAGATGCCATAGACGTCATAGACGGCTCCACGGGTAATTTCATTTCAACTCTAAAGTACACTACCATAGAGTGCAGATCTGTGTACACGAACTATGACTAGAGATTTGAAATTTGAATACATGCGTAGCGCGAGATAGGGTTAATAAGCTATTATCTATTATTTTTTACTTGATTTTTTGTGATGTCACGTGCGACGATTCGGTGAATTCCCAATTTTACGCTGTATAAAATAAAACAATTCTGTTTAATTATTTTATTTTTTATTGAACTATTATTAATTAATAGGCCGGCTAGATATTTTTCTAAAAGCAATATTTTATTCGATCGATCTCGACTTCTTATATATCTACCTGAAAAGGGATGCTAAAATTTAATTATTGTGTTATTTCCTTACTTTTCAACTTTAGCATATAAATGATAAACAAACTTGTAGGGAATAAAATTTTCTATACCTAACTATGGTCCTTATTCAGGAGTCCAACATTAATTATTGTATATGTAATATAATCTTGAATTTAGGTTTAATTAATTTTTATTATAAATTCCCTATTTTCAACTTTATAGATAAAAAAATAAATCTATCATAATTTTGTTTACACCACTTTTTATTGGTTTTTTACATGTTTCGGGAACAATGTTCCTTTTCTCAGATTGAGCCTTAAACTAAAGTTGACAATTAATACAGATATATTTATTTATTAATAATGTCACCACAAAGTGAAAGTCTGACTTTGAAAGATGTATTCTTCAATAAATTTCTAGATAACATCTCAAATGTAAAGTATTTTTAAATTATGTATTTATTTATAAATTTATAGATAATAAATAAATGTAAAGGTTTTTATCATTTTATTCAACTTGTATTGAAACGAATGAATTTTTCGTAATCGATTTGATTTAGTGTAGTGATAGTCCAACGTTTAACAAAAAATAATACTCATAATCAAGGCAGGAATATAGTCCTGCGAGGTTATTAATGTTTTCCAAATAAACCTGTACACATGTAATGATGTGTACCTAATATATTTTTTTATACACACATTACTGCTTTGTACTTTATATTTTTAATTTTTATACTCATATTTTAATGCTTATACCCGATACTTTCACTGCTTATATATGTAGTTTATATTTATATTTTACTGCTTACACCTGATATTGCTGTGTATACCTACTTCTTTCTTTATTATATATAGAAAGAAGTATATAAAACAATATGTAAAAGCCTATAAACAAATAAATAATAAAATATTTATTTTTACATATAAGCACAAGTAGCGGTTTTACTTTCCCCGAAACTATATTCCTTCGAAGTTCTTTAAATTTTAAAAATTAACGTAATAAAAATAACCAATGGTTGTACCGTTGAGCAGCGGCGCGTCAAACCGTAGACAGTTGACTATCGTCCCGATGTTTAGATAAACGTCCGCGACGTCCGCGTAACGAAGTTGACGCGTCAACTAGTTGACGAATTCAACTAGTTGATCGTCTCGTCGATGGATGGACGTGGACGGTCTCGTTATCCTATATCTCGACATCCCTAGTGTTCACACATTGCATTTATATTTATTTAATTAAATGCTATTGTCAGCATTAGAATAACACCATAGTTAAGTACATATTTACAGAATAAGCGTTGAATACTTACCCTCGTTCAGAGTCCACCTTGTTTTTATTACGAAAGGAAACTAACAATTCCCAGATTTTTAAATTTATTAACGAATATAAATAATGTGTGTATTAAAAGGCAAAAACATATAAGAACCTCTGAAAATCACTACGAACCAACATTTTCAGAATATTTGGCTCGTTTGAGCGAGCGAAAAGCTTACTGAAATTGCATCTTTTTTGCATTTATTTGTAAATATAAACCCAATGCACCTTGAAGATTATTCATCTTCTTCATATGGTGCCATCTTCTATCGAAATTTGGCGATCATTCTGGCGATTAAGATTTTATTTACCACCGCACAGAAAAAATGTGTTTCTATGTATGATTATTTATGTTGATATATTTTTGAAATATTTACATTTAAATGTTATGTTAATTTATGTTTTAATTACTAGATATAAAAATGTGTTTTTTTTACAACTAAAAAAAATATACAAATATATATTAACAAATCAGTCGGCTTCCACTTAAACCTATTATGTTAAAAAATATTTTTTTTTTTTTTGTGTCATACATAGAGACGCATATTATGCGTTAGATATTATGCAATAACGCAATTTGCACGCATGCTGTCGGTTGTACGTACACCGCGCGCAATATGTTTTTGTTTTAAATAAATGTAGGTACAATAAATTACACTTTTAATAATTTAATAAAAGTTAAATAAATTTAACTTTAAATTAATATACACTATTTAAGTCACAAGATACAAAACGAAAATACTAGTTTTGTATCTAGTGTAATAACACTGAATACAAAACTTATCCGTATTTTGCATCGTTACTCGAGAATATTCCACTTGTTTACACGCGGTACACGTAATTCATGACGTTTCTATCGCACAGGTTCATCAAATTCGACACGAAATTGCTCGAATCGTCCGTTCACCTACCTGTGGTTTTAACTAGCTGCTAAACAATTACAGACTGGCCGCGGATTTATACGACCGCTTCTCTAGAAGCTTCTGACAATATTTCACGTATTCCAGATTTTCTAAATCATTATAAAAGATTCCAAAACGTCAAATTTTTTCGAAAACCACAGATTATGTGCAGTTCTTATCGTTTAAGAATCTCGTGATATATGTTATTGATAGATTCTACGGATAACATTATAAATTTGCCCAAAACTACATGTGGATAAAAATGAATCATTGTATTCAAGATATATTATAGATGTCTCATAGAGACGAAGCTTCTCATAATAGAAAATAAGTATGGAAGTCTATTGGGTGTTTAAAGGGCTAACGTATTATCTTAAGGCTGGCTTTAGTGATCACTTTACGCAATGTGACGTTCACCAAATCCATCTAATACAGACAACCACATCCATCAGCTTTTTGGATGTTGATATATTATATCAACATCGCACATCTTGTTTCATTTGCTAGTTGTATTTTACAAACGCCATCTGTCATCATCGTTATTTTCATCGATTAATTTTCCATAGCCTCTTTTCTCATATGGTGCGCATACAAAAAAATATATATATACCAGCTGCCGAGTCACAGGAAAAGAAATAGCACAAAATAAAGAAAAAAATAAAATTGATAAAGAATTGTTAAACTCTCTGTGAACATAGTGCAAAACGAATTTCAATTGCTGGCAAATGTATTCCGTCTTGATGGCGCAAAAAATCAAACGAAACCTTTCATCAATATTCCATAAAGAATAGTCTTAGGAGCAGACCCTCCATTGGGTTCGGTGTCTCCCTGCATATTATGCCGTCCATCTGTTTCAGATAGCTGTTTGATGAGCTGGGAAGGATCGCTCATAAAACATAACGTTCTAATAAATTTATATTCCAGTTCGATTTCACGAGACACCGCCTGCATTTTAAGTTTGCTGAATTTAGGGCTTAGTTTTAAAGTATTTCAAATAATTTTATATTCTTTTAAATCGATAATTTTACGGCAAAATATTTTTTTTGTAAGCAAGATAAATGGTTGATGATATATTTTTACTTTTTATTTGTTGATTTCTAAATTAAAAGATAAAGTTTTTTTGCTAGTGTTTTATATAGGAAAACATACAATGTTTTAAATAGATAAAAAAATCAAATTTTAAATGATTAGAAAAATAAAAATAAATTTTCCGTTTAAAAACTTACTACCTTTGCACATTCAACATATACAAAATTAAATGTATGATTCCTTGTAAGTGTTATGTGTTTTGTCTTCTTTTATTAAAAAAATGAGAACTATTAAGAAATCTATTTTCTTTCATTAAATAGAGATAATAACAAAATATCGTACATATATATATTAGGTCCTTACATATGAAATTGACGTTTAGTATGGGAGGAACATAAAGCCGATTTTTTTTATTACAATATATTTATTTAATCAAAGTATGTACCATTGCTATCTATGCACTTTTGCCATCTCATAGGTAGTTCATCGATCCCTTTACTAAAAAAACCATTCGGACGGGAATCAATAAAATCTTTGAAGGCGGTTTGGACTGCCCCATCGGAGTTGAATTTTTTCCTTTGCAAGAAGTTATCCAAATTTCGAAAAAAATGGTAATCTGTTGGGGAAAGGTCCGGAGAGTACGGTGGATGTCTTAGACATTCCAATTGAAGCTCCTCTAATTTGGTAGCCGTCTGTTGTGCAGTGTGTGGTCTAGCATTATCATGAAGCAGCAGTGGCCTAGAGCGATTAACCAGCCTCGGTTGTTTAGCAGCTAGCTTTTCCATCATGGTTTGCAGTTGCTGACAATAGAAATCTGCCGTAATCGTCTGGCCAGATTTAAGAAAGCTGTAGTGAACGACACCAGCACTAGTCCACCAAACGCTCACAAGTAATTTTTTGGAGTCAATTTTCGCTTGGGGCATGGTTTGCTTGTTCGGCAGGGTTCAGCCATAGCGATGAGCGCTTCCGATTATTGTACAGGATCCACTTTTCATCACAGGTAATGAATGATTCGATTTAAAATCCCTTCATTATTGTGCCGGTTGAGTAATGCAACGCAGCAGTCAACGCGCGTTTGTTGATTTGCTTCACTCAATTCGTGAGGTACCCACCTTTCAAGCTTTTTCACCTTCCCAATTTGCTGCATCACAGGTAATGATTCTGATTTAAAATCCTTCAATTATTGTGCCGGCTTGAGTGACTGCAACGCCAGCAGTCACGGCGCGTTTGTGATTTGCTTCACTCAATTCGTGAGGTACCCACCTTTTAAGCTTTTTCACCTTACCAATTTGCTTCAAGTGGATTAAAACAGTTTTATCACTAACACCGCAGCCTGCAGCTAACTCGGATGTGGTTTTGCGATGGATCCGCTTCCACAATAGCCTTCAATTCTTCATTATCAACTTTGGTCTCCGGCCGTCCACGGGGCTTGTTCTGCAGGTCGAAATTTCCAGAACGAAAACGTTGGAACCAAAAACGCACTGGTTTTCTTTTGCGGCACCGTCGCCATACACATCATTAATCCTTCGAGCCGTTTCTGCAGCACTGGTGCCACGGTGGAACTCTTACTCGTAAATAACGCGATATTTCAAGTTTTTCATTTTGTAAACTGAGTGACGCAAAGAAAAAACAATTGAGGAAAAAACAAATGAATTATAATTTTCAAAACACAAATACATGAGTAAATAACTGTATAAATTTGGATTTGGAATTCCTAACCAAAGAGAAGATATTTGAGATCAATTTTGCCAGTACGGCAAAACGCCAATTTCATTTTATGTAAGACCTAATATATATATATATCTAATATAATATATATATATAGTATAGTATGTATCACTATATATATATATATATTAGATATATATATATATTATATAACAAAAGTAGATTCTGGAATATCTCGCGTTTTCTGTAAATGGTCTCCCTGAGAAGTTATAGGCCAACGTTTCGACACGGTATCACGTGCCATTGTCAAGGCTATAAAGACCTCAAAAGTTACGGACAAGCCGTACTTGTTCGCGGGTGACATGAAAGTCTCCCACCAATAGGCCTTATTTGGTTCACCTTTAGCTGCGCCACATCACTCCCACTTCTTTGATTATTTCGTCATTGAAGGAAGATATTAGAAAGCAGATATAATGTTTTAAAAAAAATGTGTTAGAAAACATATGCGAAGAATTGATGTAAAATTGAAGTAAAATTATATTGTAAAATGAAGTATAATGTAAGAAAAAATTGAAGTAAAATTATATTGTATGATAATGTTAGGGACGGCATGGCGCAATAAATATAACCCTGATTAAAATAAAATAATATAGATACTGGCGTAAACTTTTTCTATCTTTATTGAAATAATTAGTAATTATAAATATAAAAGACATTTTAAGGTTTTTATATGGAAGCAAAGCGGAAGCACATTGTTCCAAAATTAGTAAACCAACTATGTTATTTTTATAAAAAGCAATTTTAATTATTTTAAAATTCAGTATCGTTGTAATCAACGTATCTTCTTCTTCTTTCTTTGCACCGTCAGGTCTTCCCGACGTTGCTGATCACTAACTTGTACAAAGCCTCTCTGTCCTGCGCTGCCCGGAACAAATCCTCCATCTGCCTCATTCCGGTCCACTCTCAGATATTAATTAACGTTTACATATTTTTATTTAAGAATTACATTGTTCAACCCTGTTTTTTCCTCAACCATTGTGAACCACGGGAATTGTGATCGTCGCTTATTTAAATGTCCAGAAAGTCGGAGAATCCTCTGCATACCGTTTTTTTTTCAGATACACGGTTCCCAGACACTATATGGAATGCGTAATTTTATAACATTCTTTTGTCTTGAGTCGAAAGATTTATTTTATTCTTTCCTTATAAATAATCAATTATTACCTATTTTAATGTTGACATTATTGTATTAATAAACTTTTTCAAAAAGAAATCAAACAATTCCTTTTTAATTTATGGACAGTGAAAATAGAATATTTAAATATGTCAAAGATGTGAAGGCTCTATGACAAGTACCCGCGTTTATAGCTGATGGTGCCACTGATGCAAAAACCAAACACTCAAAGTAAATATGAAAAAATAAATGTATAGGACAAATAGTTTTGTTCGAAAAACAAATAAGTCACTTACTAGATTTACCAGGTATTTTACCTTTTTAATTTTTTTTAAATTCAATGTTTTACATTATTTACCTTTATTTTAGGTTGAATTTTATTATGCCTGTCAAAATAGAAATATTCTGTTTTGAGATAAGCAAAGTTAACAAGCAGAACTTATATAAAAAGTACACAAAATACAAATTAGTTACAAATACAAACAAGTATTCGTTGTCTACACTCGCCACAATTAAACATAGTTTACTTAGATTACCTTAATATAATATATAACCTAGCCAAAAACATTCAATTTGTCACTTCGTTTGGATGAGTGTTCCAATAAATGGTTGACCCTCCTCTCTTTTCCATATTTCGATACTATGGGGTATAAAAGCAAAGACAGCAATATCAAAAAAACTTATTGACACAACAATTGTTTAATGTTCGTTACTAGTTATACTAACGCGTAAAAAAATAACAAACTTTTTTTTTTCACAAAATGCGAATTCCAATTAATCTTTGTAACAAATAAAATTATCGAAATCGTACTATACTTTTGTTAGCTTGTAAACATTCATCTGGTTGCATAGTGAATAATTTAATTTGATATTGACGTTACATTTTTACTGATTTGTTGATATTATTTCAAACTAGCTGTACTTACCCGGCGTTGCACGGGTTAAGGATTAAGTTTAAAATAAATTTGTGAGGGTAAACAAAGGTTCGATTCGAATGGTATAGGTTTGCATCGAAAATATATAAGCGGAGGGGAAGGGTTTAAAGAATTGGGGGGAAATGTCGCGTATGTTACCCGCCGAGTCCATAAGAATAAGTTTCAAATATTGAAGCCGATCGATCAAATGGTACAGATTTGCATCGAAAATATGTCAGGGGGAGGGGAAGGAACAGGGAGAAAATGTTGCCTATGGTACCCGCCGGGTCCTAAACCATAAGTATACATAATTTGAATCGAAACGGACAAACGGTGTGGGTTTGTATAGAGAACAGACGTGAGTTTTATAGGTACAGATATCTAAAGAATTTAAATTTATTGCACATTTATACTCAAAAAGCATTTTTTAAACACAATTAATCTTAAGTAAATCAGTAATATTTTATAAAATTATAATTCAGAACAATAATAATAATAATCAATAATCATTTAAATGATTTAAAATATTCAATTATAATTAAAAATTAATTATTTAAATTTAAAAAAATAGGAGTTTAAACTGATATATACACAAAAATTATTTTATGCTCAGTTTTTCAAATTATGACTTTTATAATAGATTAAGCAGGTACCTAATCTAATTAGTCTAAATGATGAGTGCACTCTCGTGCATTTGCTGTCTCATTTAATTCCTCTTTCAAACAAGAATTAAAGTGCTTTGCGAAACAACGGACGGCCCGGATGTCCGGGATGCAATCTCCTTTCGTGGGTCGTTAATCCGGAAGTGGATGATTTTCCGTAGAGAAAACTGTAAACTAACTCTGCGCAAAAAATATTATGGTCACTGCAAAAAGCAGCGACAGCCACTGCAAACTGTAAATGGTCGCAGAAAAAAGTTGCTGCTAACCAAACCACTTGGTTAGGAAAAACTGAAGAGTGTAAACAATACCATACATTTCGGATATTAATGTTCGGATTAATATGTACAAAACGAGTTATGTGATTTAAACAGTGAAACACTGTATTTGGAATTATTTATTAATCCAAAAAATGAAGTGTTTTACTAGATTTTATCTATAATTTGTTGTTCCTCACAATAAACATAATTAATATATATCCACCACCGTATCAAAATGTGCATATTTATTTATTACATTTATTGTACATATAGATTGATAGAACGTTAAAATAAGAATACGATCATCAATTATTAAGTATAAAAAAATAAAGATACCTACAGGCCATGCATTTAACATTAATATTTTTACTATTTTTAAAGTAAGCTAAATGCTTGTATTACGAAAATAGGCCTAACCAGATAAACTTCAGAAACGAGGCTCTAATCTCCCACCGCTAGATTAACAACTTCAAACTACTTAGTGTGTTTGAAGAAGTTAACGATTGTCTATGTCAGTATCATTGATGGATTAGCCAGTGAGTCACAATGCCTAAAAACAGAATAATAAAGAGTCCTTATGTTGTGTTTCCAAAATTCGGAATATGAAAACCAAATAAAAGGCAGAATGGTTACGAATTTTCCCAATATATTCACAGATAAATATGTGTTGACCAATTCCAACAAGAACCTGTGCTAACTGCACGATAGCTAAAAAAAAAGAGAGGGAGAGAGCTGATGCTCTCTCTTTTTATAGCAGCGCCACCTTATACCTACACTCGTTGAGGTGGCCTGCCTGAATACACCACAAGTTCATACTTCTGGCGATACCTGTGCCAACGCTCAGATGGGGGTAAAAATAAAAGCTTCAAAGACCTAAATGCGAGCCAGTAAAAGGCAAACATAACGAGCAATACTTAGAAACTTTCTGTAGGAGATACGATGAATGAAGGGCAATGATATACAGACATCCAATGCTTTAAAACGGAATGCCAACATTGTGCTCTAATCAGAAGAAGAAGGCAAAAGTAGAAAGAAGAGCAAACAAAAGTGAACCCGCAGCCGTCGTCTTCCTGTTCTTAATACACTCCGGAATGTGAATCCAAGATTGGACTCGTCAGCCACTTGAACACCCACATTCGTGAGAGTGTATTTTTTTCGGAAACGAAGCCAATGATGAAGTCGTTGACAAATAAATGTTCACCACATGAATGATATATACATAATAAAATTAATTTTTTTACAATAGACTTTTTTTTAATTTTAAACGTTTTATTCCCCAACCGAGTCATTTCAAGTAAAAACATATTTTTGTAATAAAACGCAACTTATTTAATAAGAAATTATATTTTTAAGAGTATTTAGTTTGACTTTTTAATAATTGTTTCAAAATGTACAAGTTATTTGTAGTGGAATCAACTATGGGACCATAACTTGTGCTAAGATTTTTCTATTTTAGTGCTCTGTAGGTACCGGCGTATTTATACACACAGTTTTAAGAAAAAATGACTCATGTCAAAAGTTTTTTGTACCTTGATAATATTTTCCCGAATATGTCTAGCTTATTTTTCATACCATTTTGATTATACAACCTACACATTCGAGAAATGGGATTGCAATGTGCTATATTATTTATATATTATCCTTAAAATAAATCAGTCTTGGCGTTCACCAAATTTCTTTACAGTGCGAAAAAATGTATAAAATAATGTTGAGTGATGAATGATACTCATATTATGTCATTTTATCATCCTGCCCATGTCGATGGATGGATCTTCAGTGGAACTTCTAGATAGCTAGATGGATAGACTAGCCTGCTGTGTGTGAATTGATTAATTTAAAAATTATCTCGTACAATTTAAAGTCCTTCTGGTTTCACTAACGTTTGTAACATATGTTTTGTAATATATATTTGTAATATAATCACACAAAAAGAAGTAAATTGAATTTAAGTTTTTAATTATTTAGTCAACCAGAAACAAATTCGTAAATTGATGTCTTATATCGCACCCCGAGTGCAAAACAATCATCTTTCCAAAAAAAGTTTTTAAATTAAGAATGACATATATATAATATTATATTGTTAGTTATATCCACAACAAACCCAAAGATCATCTTTGTATGACTTTCCATTTGAAGCATTTTATATAAATTGATAGATCCACTATATTTTATTTAAATTGTTTAATTTTTTTTCATTTCTTTAAAACAATATATTTATTGTTAAAATATATAGTTAAATAATATATTTATGATTAATATATTTATTAATTCATGAAAATAAGAGATGACATAATTTTCTGAGAAGCAATCAAGGATCTGGCATGGGAATTATATATTGCTTTATTAATACCATTACTGAAGAGGCTAAAGTCTAATTTCATATACAAATTACGGTCCAAAGTAGCGACTTAGTTTCGAGGAAATTTCTGCATATTTAACCGTAAAATCCTGCCCACATTTAATCCAGCTTATCACTACCCTGGGGTGTTGAGAAATTAAAGACAGATAGATACTTTTTATTACACTAAACCAAAATGATTAGCTATTTCTGCAGTCATGTATTCAATAGCGTCTTTGTTATTCCATTCACGATAGATTTCTAAAATGGAAGATAAGATAATTATTAGTATAAATAATGCAGATATATTTTTTATAAAAAAATATTTTGGCCACTAAGATTTTGTAGCTCAAAAAATAATTGGCATTATTTAGCGAATTTCAATGCGGAGTGTGGTCTAAGACCAGAACAAAAAACATTCAGGTATATCAATTTCAATGATGTACCTGAATGTTTCAAGATAATGAAATACAATTATTGACGCTCATTTTTACTTAACTTTTAAAATTATTCACTTTAACATGATAGTTTATTTTTGAAAGAGTTGCAGATTCACATAGGTAGGTAAGTACTAATAATTTTTGTCACAAAATTAATAAAAACAAATAATTTGTCAGTGCGCAGCTTTTGCTGGCTTTTCCTATTACAAGCAAGTATGTTGTACTTGAATTTTGTATGTAAGTGTTAGTATGTTGTCTTTGGATTTTGACCACACGGAACCGAAATAGAGGTTATGTTTAACAATAAATGAAAGGTTTAATTTACTCACAGCATCTGTTTTTTTTTTAAGAAGCGTTAAATTAAGTTTAATATTAATAATATTATACAGCAGGTATTGTTCATATATGTTACAAACGTAAGTGAAACCAGGAGAAGGACTTTAAATTGTACGAGATAATGCAACCTCTTTTGTTCATGTACCGTGTGGTCTCTGGTTTCGGTTGCGTGCGCAAAACGGCTAGGCGTAGTACGTTTAGTTGGTCCATCGCTGGATGTTTGTCTACTATGAGTCCACCATAAAACACAGGAATGAACAGTACCCTTTTTATATTATTATACTAAAGGTACGTTTACAAAATATGTAGGCGTTATAATAAACTATTTTCAAACAAAGCCAAACGCTTGTGCTATAAAAATATCATTTGGTAATTCCCCAAAGCGACGCTATTATCCTTTAACATTTGGTAACTATGAGAATAATTTATCGAAAGATCAAACTAACATTATTTATAACATAGATTTACTAATTTTGATTTTTTCTGAGAAGCTCCTAATAAATTTGTTTATATTTTTAGATCCAAATAGATGAGACTAAGTTATATTGTATATATATGTGATGAAATATTAAATTTAGATTTTGGGAGTGTCGGATCGATTCAGGTATAATAGAGTAAGATAAATTGAGGATTAAACTGGTTTTCAGTTAATCCTCAATTTCAGAAATAAATAAAAATAAATATCTTAATCTAATTCTAAAAACTATATCTAAAATACTGGGCTTTGTCTTTTTTTAATGTACTCCTATTATCTGCAAAATTAATGTCATAATTTTATATTAGCAAAGTAAAATTTGAAATTTTCTAAGTAAAAGAGATATGTCAACTGTATTGATAGGAATATCTATAGATTCCAATATCTGTTATTCAGGGAACCCTCCAATAACCTCATATTTGTGTGAGTATGGTTTACGAGGTTTTCTGCGTTGGAGGGTTCCGTACCCGTGTTAAATATAAAATTTGTAAAAACTTAAACATTACTCTTTTAATACTTAACTGTAAATGGTTACGGATATTTTATACGAACCGTATGTTTTTCTGAGAAATAATTCTCGACGTTTCGTTGAAGTCGTATTCAACGTCATCAAGAGAACGAGCTGCACCCGCGGAGGTATAGGGCGGACTGATTTATGTTTCCGGGGGCGTAAATTATATGCACTTTATTGTGGACTTTTTAATATCTTACAGAAGCAGGGTTATGCATTAAAACATTTTATAAATAATGGCAACGATGCAGAAGGGAAGTATCGTTTTATTTTTTTTCTGTAAAGAATAAAATATATTTATATTAA